>CM065694.1:57309974-57322474 GCA_017654935.2 Phymorhynchus buccinoides | reverse complement strand
AATTGGAGTGGACAACCAAACAATTCCATGTCCTTGCCTTGCAAGTAATGGCACAGTTCACCGCTTGTTGGTTGTAGCAGCCAGCGATTCGCTCCAGCCCCCGACTACCAGAACAACCCAACATCCTGCGTGCAGAACCCGCTTTCCACTACTTTTAGTTCATGCCAATTTTCACACTCATCGCCAGCATCATCCAATCCAAAGTTATCCCTTCTTTTTGTTGTAGTGTGCCGCTTGTAAGGTCTTTCCCTAACCCTAACCACAACCAGTCACCAGTCACACAAGTGTTTGCCTCTGTGAAAGGAAATGACTTGAAATCTTCTTCCTCGATTGCTCTGTCAATTATGAGTGCAGATGCATCATGCTGCCGTTATGCGCCTTACTAAGAAATAGGCCAAGCAAGTCCGACTTCGGCTAGAGGAAATGCTTTTGAAAGTGTTTCGTGAAAAAGGCAGGAGAATGGACCGGAAAGGCAGAAAGATAGATGACAGCAAGCAAAGGGAAAAGGCAGAGTCAAAGAGAGTGACAGATTAGAGGAAGTTACAAGCACATAACTTCCAGAAGGTGGGGGAACTATTTATACAAAAGACCCCCCGGTATCCCCCCGGGGGAATGACTTGAAATAACCTGCGTGGTCTCAGGTCTGTGTGGAGAACTAACAGCGCTCACAGTGCGGGGATTCCGTGTGCTATGAATGTCAACAGAGCTGGGTTTCTACTATGGAAAGGGGAGGGGGAGGGAGGGGGGATGTTCACCAACCAATAAGAGCATGACTTTGGAACAGTAATCAGTGTCACTTCTTACACACACGCATGTGCGTCTGTGACGCTCCAATCTCCCCATCTGACGCATTGTTTTCAGGCCAGTGCGTTACAAAACGTATAAGATTTTCACCTGAAGCACAGTTTTTTAAAAAGTTCAAATCTTTAAAGACCCACTGACGCACCACGATTAAGTCCCTTGTTTTTTTCTGGGTAGCTGTGACCCATATACAAATGTCCCCAACTTAAAATTGAGGCTGCTCTTTAAAATGTTTCGTTTTCAATTTGGGGACATTTGTATGGGAGTCAAACCTGGTCAAAACAATATTTCTTACCAGCTACATGAGGGAAAACACGTGAAACCCGTGATTTTGACACATGACCTGGTGGGTCTTTAAAGAGAGAGCCCAGGTGACCCTCTCAAAGTCTAGAGGCAAGTTTTGTGCGCTGATTCTGGCCCCCAGGATGGAATTAACACTGGCGTTCCCCCCGGGGGGATACCGGGGGGCTTCTGAACAAATAGTACCCCCACCTTCTTGAAGTTCTGTGCTTGTAGCTTCCTCTAATCAGTCTTTCTTTGACTGTCTTTTCCCTTGCTTTGTGTCATCTACTATCTTTCTGACTTTTTGGCCCCATTCTCCTGCCTTTTTTCCAAACAAATCTTCAATATAGTTTTCTCCTTTGAGCTCCTCCGAAATCGGAAGGGGTCGGCTGAATGCAGCGAGGAGACCAGTGAAAACCGGAAAATGGACACATACATACCCATTGTGGCCTTATGGCCTGGGAACGCAGGAGAAGAAGAAGAACACTGGTATTTATTTGCCAGTTGTATTTCCCTCTGAAACTTTTCAGAAGTAAATACAAGAAATCCTCCGTGAGGATACAGGGGTGGGGGTGTTCTTTTGTACAAATAGTTCCCCCACTTTCTGGAAGTTCTGTGCTTGAATGTAATTTATTTTAATCTGTCACTCTCTTTGACTCTGCCTAATTCATTTGCTTACTGTCATCTGCTATATTTCTGCCTTACTGGTTCATTCTCCTGCCTTTGTTCTAGAAACTCTAACAAAGATTTTCTCCAGCCAATGACAGACATGCTGGGCCTAACTATTAATTTTTAGGCGCATAACAACAGCGTGAGACATCTGCGCTCAATATGACAGGAAAGTGAGCGATTGACAAATAAAATAATACAAGAAAAAGAAAACCCTGTTGCGTTTTATGAGGAGTTGGCCGGTTGATTTGTCGGCTGGTTTGTTGGTTATTTGACTGGTTGATTGCTGGTTGTTTGGTTGATGGTTGGTTGTTGGTTGGTTGTGTGGACAATCGGTAAGAATTTGGGAGAAGAAGGGAAGGTTATTGAGGGTAGGTGAATAAGCTTAGAGTATTTATTTCAAAACCAAACATCTTGCACATCAAATGAAAGCAAGTGGACAATTTGTGTACATTTTCTCTTGATATACTTTATTTTGTATCCTAAACTTTATATATATATATATCTATATTTCTCTTTGCACCCAGTGCATGTTAGTAGCTATTGTTAGTGACCAGAAATGGACATTTCCCTTAATAAAAAGAAAAGAAAAGAAGTAAGTATTACTGTGCCAAAGTACTTGATTTTTGTTGGCAGTTGGTAGGTCATATGATGATGTTGATGGTAATAATGATGATGATAATGATAATAATGATGATGATGATGGTAATAATGATGATGATAATGATAATAATGATGATGATGATGTTGATGGTAATAATGATGATAATGATAATAATGATGATGATGATGTTGATGGTAATAATGATGATGATAATAATGATGATGATGATGTTGATGGTAATAATAATGATGATAATGATAATAATGATGATGATGATGTTGATGGTAATAATGATGATGATAATAATGATGATGATGATGTTGATGGTGATAATGATAATAATGATGATGATGATGATGATGGTAATAATGATGATGATAATAATGATGATGATGATGTTGATGGTAATAATAATGATGATAATGATAATAATGATGATGATGATGTTGATGGTAATAATGATGATGATAATAATGATGATGATGATGTTGATGGTAATAATGATAATGATAATAATGATGATGATGATGGTAATAATGATGATGATAATGATAATAATGATGATGATGATGGTAATAATGATGATGATGATGGTAATAATGATGATGATAATGATAATAATGATGATGATGATGATAATAATGATGATGATGATGGTAATAATGATGATGATAATGATAATAATAATGATGATGATGATGATGTTGATGGTAATAATGATGATAATGATAATAATGATGATGATGATGATGATGTTGATGGTAATAATGATGATGATGATGGTAATGATAATGATGATAATGATAATAATGATGATGATGATGTTGATGGTAATAATGATGATGGTAATGATAATAATGATGATGATGATGGTAATAATGATGATGATAATGATAATAATGATGATGATGATGTTGATGGTAATAATGATGATAATGATAATAATGATGATGATGATGATGATGTTGATGGTAATAATGATGATGATGATGGTAATGATAATAATGATGATGATGATGGTAATAATGATGATGATGATGATGATAATAATGATGATGATGATGTTGATGGTAATAATGATGATGGTAATGATAATAATGATGATGTTGATGGTAATAATGATGATGATAATAATGATGATGATGATGTTGATGGTAATAATGATGATAATAATGATGATGTTGATGGTAATAATGATGATGGTAATGATAATAATGATGATGATGATGTTGATGGTAATAATGATGATGTTGAAGGTGATAATAATAATAATGATGATGGTAATGATGACATTGATGTTGATGACCATGATTATCATATTGATGATGATACAATGATATTTATCATTATTGCTATGCTTTCTCAACCATTTTTCCAATTTTATCAGCGACAGACGGACAGTCGTCATCATTGTCGTCGTCATCGTGGTCATGGCATGAGGTGTCGCACCAGGTGTGCGTGTCGCTGTGTGACGTCCTGACCAGGTGGAGCAAACCACTGCAGGCCCTCAAGGCCGCTCGACTAGCCACACAGCTCAAACCAGGTAATAGTTCCCCACCTTCTGGAAGCTCTGTGCCTGTGACTTTCCTCTAAATCTGTCACTCTCTTTGACTCTTGCCTTTTCCCTTTACTTACTGTCATCTGCTATCTTTCTGCCAAGTTCCCCCACCTTCTGGAAGCTCTATGCTTGTGACGTTCCTCTAAATCTGTCACTCTCTTTGACTCTTGCCTTTTCCCTTTACTTACTGTCATCTGCTATCTTTCTGCCAAGTTCCCCCACCTTCTGGAAGTTTTGTCCTTGTAACTTCCTCTAATCTATCACTCTCTTTGACTCTGCCATTTCCCTTTGCTTACTGTCATCTGCTATCTTTCTGCCAAGTTCCCCCACCTTCTGGAGGTTCTGTGCTTGTAACTTCTTCTAAATCTGTCACTCTCTTTGACTCTGCCTTTTCCCTTTGCTTACTGTCATCTGCTATCTTTCTGCCAAGTTCCCCCACCTTCTGGAGGTTCTGTGCTTGTAACTTCTTCTAAATCTGTCACTCTCTTTGACTCTGCCTTTTCCCTTTGCTTACTTTCATCTAGTATTTTTCTGGTCCATTCACATATTGACCACATGAACTTTATCATTATTTCATTTGGTGTTTGGTATATTCTAGTCACAGTGAGTTATCTCTGTGAAATGTGGGCAGCTCACCCTGGAGAGCGCGTCGCCGCAAGTGCAGAGGGGAGGGGTAGACTTGGGAAAACAGCTATCAATTTGGTCATACCAGGCAGCAGGATTTCTCCCTGCTCTTACCGACTTACCGTGGGATTTATACGTGCGTAAAGCGCACGGGTCAGACTAGCTTTAAGTCCCCATCCGAAGGACTCTATTTTCCTGTCGGACTAGAAAGAAAGGGCGAGGCCGGGATTGGAACCCGGGCCACTCACGCTGCAGTCACGCATTGAATTTGGCGGGTGAACGTCTTTAGCCGCTCTGCCACCTTTGGTTTTCTGCATGTTGTAACAGAGGACGAGAAGAGTCGCTATTTCCTGGTGCGCTGTCTGAGGGCCGTGGGTGACAGGGAGCAGGGCAGTCGGGTGTGGCTGTGTCACCGCGGGCTGCCTCACAACACCAAGACAGTGCTGCTGGGGGCCGCCATACGGGAGGCTCACAACAAGATCAGGTGATGTTGACAAACTGCCTCACAACACCAAGACAGTGCTGCTGGGGGCCGCCAAGGAGGCTCACAACAAGATCAGGTGATGTTGACAAACTGCTGACAGTGCTGGCCGCCATACGGGAGGCTCACAACAAGATCAGGTGATGTTGACAAACTGCCTCACAACACCAAGACAGTGCTGCTGGGGGCCGCCATACTGGAGGCTCACAACAAGATCAGGTGATGTTGACAAACTGCCTCACAACACCAAGACAGTGCTGCTGGGGGCCGCCATACGGGAGGCTCACAACAAGATCAGGTGATGTTGACAAACTGCCTCACAACACCAAGACAGTGCTGCTGGGGGCCGCCATACTGGAGGCTCACAACAAGATCAGGTGATGTTGACAAACTGCCATATTGTACACACCAAGGCAGTGCTGCTGCAGTCTGTGAGGCTTGCAACAAGATCAGGTGATGTTGACAAACTGCCATATTGTACACACCAAGACAGTGCTGCTGCAGTCCACCATACGGGAGGCTCACAGCAAGATCAGGTGATGTTGACAAACTGCCATATTGTACACACCAAGACAGTGCTCCTGTAGTCCACCATACGGGAGGCTCACAGCAAGATCAGGTGATGTTGACAAACTGCCATATTGTACACACCAAGACAGTGCTCCTGTAGTCCACCATACGGGAGGCTCACAGCAAGATCAGGTGATGTTGACAAACTGCCATATTGTACACACCAAGACAGTGCTCCTGTAGTCCACCATACGGGAGGCTCACAGCAAGATCAGGTGATGTTGACAAACTGCCATATTGTACACACCAAGGCAGTGCTGCTGCAGTCTGTGAGGCTCGCAACAAGATCAGGTGATGTTGACAAACTGCCATATTGTACACACCAAGGCAGTGCTGCTGGGGGCCGCCATACTGGAGGCTCACAACAAGATCAGGTGATGTTGACAAACTGCCATATTGTACACACCAAGGCAGTGCTGCTGGGGGCCGCCATACTGGAGGCTCACAACAAGATCAGGTGATGTTGACAAACTGCCATATTGTACACACCAAGGCAGTGCTGCTGGGGGCCGCCATACTGGAGGCTCACAACAAGATCAGGTGATGTTGACAAACTGCCATATTGTACACACCAAGGCAGTGCTGCTGCAGTCTGTGAGGCTTGCAACAAGATCAGGTGATGTTTACAAACTGCCATATTGTACACACCAAGGCAGTGCTGCTGCAGTCTGTGAGGCTCGCAACAAGATCAGGTGATGTTTACAAATCTTGCAAAAACGAAAAAAAGATGTGCTTTGTAGCTGCCTCACTCTCTTTGACTCTGCCTTTTCCCTTTGCTTACTGTCATCTACTATCTTTCTGCCTGACTGGTCCATTCTCCTGCCTTTGTTCTAGAAACTCTTACAAAGATTTTCTCTAGCTGAAGACGGACATGCTGGGTCTAACTATGTCTTAGACGCATAATGGCAGCATGACGCATCTGCGTTCATTTGACAGGAAACTGCCTGAGTGATCGAAGAAGAAGAAGACTTAGGCCGTGTACATACATTTTTTTATTTCCGTACAGAAACCCCGTGAATAAGTCAAAGAAAGGACACACATTTCCGTGCGTAAACGCGTCCGCTTATTTTGTCCTTATTTCTTTTACTTATTCACCGGGTTTCCGTACGGAAATATAAATACGTGTGTACACGGCCTTGGGCTATAAGCATAGTGTTATCCCAATATTCTGGTTTCTGTTAACAAAAAGAAATCTGTGCCTTTTGTATGGCCACCATTTTGATATTAGGGAGTAGACTGGTACTTAACCCCTTCAGGACATCACTGCCTTACACAAACTGCATTACTGGCCTGGGGCGGCCTAGAAAAAACATAACAAATAAGAAATGCAACAAAACTCACACTGTCAATGATTCAGTTTTGACAACATTACTGGTTGATCCAAGTTTATTTTTCGCTTTGAAATCGTGGTTACTTGCATTAAAATCAGAATCATTAGTCCTCTTATTGCTATCACCATTAATGGAAACTTATGGAGCATTTTCTGAGGCTCATCTAGGGACGATTTTTTTGGGGACATTTTCTACATTAACAATCGAAACAGAAGTGCCAAACATATGTGAAATGAAAGCTGGAACAGTAGTGAAGAGAAGTAACTAAAAAAAACGTGGTTTGGATTGAAAAAAACATAGATTTAGACAAGTTTTAGACCAAAAAAATCGATGTTCCGAAATACTCGGAAGTAGGCCCTGACTGGCGTCAAAGATATTCTAAAAGGGTAAGATGGATTACTTAAAAGCTCGGCGAACCGGGCTGATAGAGTTATCGTTAGTGCGGACGTGTACACTATTCACAGTGGAGGCTATCCAAAAACTCGGACTGGAACTTGAACAGAGAATTCAACTGGCCTATCGATGTGTAAAATGTGTCTCGTTTCAAAGGGACATAACCAGTGTTTCTGTCCTCACTACTCATATAGGGAAAAGAGACCGGATGTTTATCTTCCCCTGTACAGTCTTTGCTGGCGTTCTCCTGTTCCGAGTATACTCAGAATTCGCCCGGAAAGAGTTAAACAAGAATTATCTTTAAAAGAGTCTCTTGTTACCTGTTTTTATGTTTGTTTGTTGTGTTTTCAGCTCATTGGATTCAGATGGGCAGGACCGACGGCTGGGTCATGTGACAGAGAGACAGAAAGCGGAACTAGACCTGGAGTGCTTGAACATACTGAATGAACTGCGATCCAAGAAATGATGAAAGAGAGTGAAAGAGAGAGAGAGAGTGAGTGAAAGAGAGAGGGAGAGGGAGTGAAAAAGAGAGAGAGTGAAAGAGTAAAAGAGAGAGAGTGAGTGAAAGTGAGAGAAAGAGAGATTAAAAGAGAGAGAGTGAGTGAAAGAGAGTGAATAATAATAATTCAGAAACAAACATTACATGACAGCACACTTGCACAACACGTATGTATGCATGGATGATTATGCATATGCACACAGATACACACACACACACTCACTCACATACACACACACATACACACACACACATACACACACACACACACACACACACACACACACACACACACACACACACACACACAGAGATGTTTATAAAGATGATAACAACCACAATTTGAAAGTTTGGCCTTTGGCTGCTATCAACCTTTCATGACTAACAGTTTCGTGTCTTTTTTGTTATTATAATAAAACATTACTGAAATATCAAATCTGTATAAAAACAAGCGCGGATTCGCAATCGTTTGTGGCGTGCGACAATTGAAAACGAAACATCATTTTAAAGAGCAGCCTCAATTTGAAGTGCAGCCTCGATTTGAAGTGCGACAATTTTGGACCTACCGACAAAGTGAGTTATAGGTTTGTGGCTTGTGCCACAAACAAAAAAAGCGCGAAATTGCAATAGTTTGTTGCATGCAGTCTATTTTTACCACTCCAATCATGAGTCGCTTCCCCTGGCTTTTCAATAATTTTAATCTGTAAACCAGAATGTTATCTCTGCACCATTTCGTAACATTTTATATCTTTTGGAAAACATTTAAAACTATGTATCCTACTTATACTCATCGAAAGAAGCACTGCATACTCGTCGTGTCTGTTGTAGTGTCTGTATTACGTATGTTTATTATTTTGTACGCTTTAAAATACATATTTTAAAGAGCAGCCTCAATTTGAAGTGGAGCCTCGATTTGAAGTGCGACAATTTTGGACCGACCGACAGACCGACCGACCGACCGACCGACCGACAAAGTGAGTTATAGGTTTGTGGCTTGAGCCACAAACAAAAAGACAGAGTGAGAGAGAGAAATAATGTGTGTGTGTGTATGTTAATGTGTATATGAGTGTGTTTTGGATAATGTACCCTTTTATGCCATCAGTTTTGCATGCGTTTTTCAGTTTCAACTTCCTTAGCTAGAATTATTTTAAAAAAAATTATGTTAAGATAAAGTGTTTGTGAACAGATTTACATTATGAAAATGTTATTAATATATTTGTCGTTGCAAATGGGGAGGAATGTACGGTTATTCGAACAGAATGGACTCTCACTGGCTGGGCTCTAACCCATCATTGTTGCTGGTTTTGTTGTTTGTTTTGTTGTTGGCAGATTGTTGCACTGTGTACATATTTATGTGAATAAAAACATGAAGATTTAACTTCAGGTGTGTGTAATCATTGTTTTTTAAAAATTTGTATTAATTTAATGGTGAGAGAGAAGGTGTTGAAATCAGAGATGCTGTATCCACATATATATCGTTTATTTTTCTGCCTTGAAAACGAGAGCTTAAAGACCAGTTGTTGTTGTTGTCGTACCCTGGCTTAAAGACTCCAGGGATCATCTTAACAGCCGAACCACTTGAACACTGGTACAAATGCACCAGCTAGGGATGAGAACATTACGTGTGTGACCTTTTTTATTACCCCGCCTCGTGGGCAGCCACATCATCATTTTGATGTAGCCTTGGTGTTCTAGCCAATGTCAATTGGTTTGACACAGCCTTAAGCCAAAGCGAAAAGCCCAGTGATTTTTCACCTCACTGTAAACCATTTCTGTAGCTAAGCTTGTGTGCATATTTGCATGCAAGCTCCATATGAAAACCCACCCGCAATCCACCAAAAACAACAACAAAAACGCCTGGAAGTAAGAAATATGGAGCAGTGTGCACATTACATGCGGAAACACATCCGCAATCCACCAAAAACAACAACAAAAACGCCTGGAAGTAAGAAATATGGAGCAGTGTGCACATTACATGCAGAAACACATCCGCAATCCACCAAAAACAACACAAACGCCTGGCAGTAAGAAATGTGGAGCAGTGTGCACATTACATGCGGAAACCCATCCGCAATCCACCAAAAACAACAACAAAAACGCCTGGAAGTAAGAAATGTGGAGCAGTGTGCACATTACATGCGGAAACCCATCCGCTTATTTCTGACTTTATTTGCGGATTGCGGATGGATTTCCATTCGGAATTTGCACATAAATGTGCACAGAGCCTAACACTTGCATTAGGTATTAAGTACTTTATAGTCACAGAGGCGTCTGTGAAATTCGGTTGCTCCCATCTGGAGAGCATGTCGTAGCCAGAGGCGCGCCACCCAAATCTTTTCTTTTTTTTGCATGCGATTTTTGTGTGACTGATGAGGAAGGAAAGGGCGGGTGGGTAAATTTGGACCAAATGACAACTTTTTCATTGCCACTGTGATTAACGTGTGCTGAGTGCATGGGCACACGGGACCTCTGTTTATCGTCTCATACGAAAGTCTCCATGTTCAGACCATAAGGCCTAGTGCAGAGTGGGAGGAAAACTCCCCCGTACCCAGGTTCGAACTCGGGTTTACTTGGACACAAGGCGAAACGCGTTAACTCTGTGTCACTCTACACCTGAAGGACTGACTGTCTGACTGGGAGGCGTTGCTCTGGCTGTCTGTACTACAGCTGAGGGGACTAGTTGGGTTCTGGGAGGCGTTGCTCTGGCTGTCTGTACTACAGCTGAGGGGACAAGTTGGGCTCTGGGAGCCTGTGTTGCTCTGGCTGTCTGTACTACAGCTGAGGGGACAAGTTGGGTTCTGGGAGCCTGTGTTGCTCTGGCTGTCTGTACTACAGCTGAGGGGACAAGTTGGGCTCTGGGAGCCTGTGTTGCTCTGGCTGTCTGTACTACAGCTGAGGGGACAAGTTGGGCTCTGGGAGCCTGTGTTGCTCTGGCTGTCTGTACTACAGCTGAGGGGACTAGTTGGGCTCTGGGAGCCTGTGTTGCTCTGGCTGTCTGTGCTACAGCTGAGGGGACAAGTTGGGCTCTGGGAGCCTGTGTTGCTCTGGCTGTCTGTACTACAGCTGAGGGGACTAGTTGGGCTCTGGGAGCCTGTGTTGCTCTGGCTGTCTGTACTACAGCTGAGGGGACAAGTTGGGCTCTGGGAGCCTGTGTTGCTCTGGCTGTCTGTACTACAGCTGAGGGGACTAGTTGGGCTCTGGGAGCCTGTGTTGCTCTGGCTGTCTGTACTACAGCTGAGGGGACAAGTTGGGCTCTGGGAGCCTGTGTTGCTCTGGCTCTCTGTGCTACAGCTGAGGGGACAAGTTGGGCTCTGGGAGCCTGTGTTGCTCTGGCTGTCTGTACTACAGCTGAGGGGACTAGTTGGGCTCTGGGAGCCTGTGTTGCTCTGGCTGTCTGTACTACAGCTGAGGGGACTAGTTGGGTTCTGGGAGCCTGTGTTGCTCTGGCTGTCTGTGCTACAGCTGAGGGGACAAGTTGGGCTCTGGGAGCCTGTGTTGCTCTGGCTGTCTGTACTACAGCTGAGGGGACAAGTTGGGCTCTGGGAGCCTGTGTTGCTCTGGCTGTCTGTACTACAGCTGAGGGGACTAGTTGGGCTCTGGGAGCCTGTGTTGCTCTGGCTGTCTGTACTACAGCTGAGGGGACTAGTTGGGTTCTGGGAGCCTGTGTTGCTCTGGCTGTCTGTGCTACAGCTGAGGGGACTAGTTGGGTTCTGGGAGCCTGTGTTGCTCTGGCTGTGTGCTACAGCTGAGGGGACTAGTTGGGTTCTGGGAGCCTGTGTTGCTCTGGCTGTACTACAGCTGAGGGGACTAGTTGGTTTCTGGGAGCCTGTGTTGCTCTGGCTGTACTACAGCTGAGGGGACTAGTTGGTTTCTGGGAGCCTGTGTTGCTCTGGCTGTACTACAGCTGAGGGGACTAGTTGGTTTCTGGGAGCCTGTGTTGCTCTGGCTGTACTACAGCTGAGGGGACTAGTTGGGTTCTGGGAGCCATCCCCAACGCTTCTTGTGCTCATGTCCTATTTGCAGCCAGAGTGGAGGGGATCTTTGTCAAAGCATTGCCTATGGGAACAGTTTAAGCCCAGTTTTTCAGAGCTGCAGTTGCCTCATTTCGCTATGTGGAGATGTAGTTGGATAAGATTTGCACACAGACAGACGCACACGCACACGCACACGCACACGCACACGCACACACACACACACACACACACAGATACAAGACACACACACAGAGGTGTGTGTGTGTCTCTGTGTGTGTGTCTCAGACACAGACACAAGACACACACAGACAAGAGACACACCCACATTCTCTCTGGCTCTCACATGTGCACAAACCCTACACACACACTAACAGTCACATGTGCGCATGGTTGCAAGCACACACACTCTCTCTCTCTCTCTCTCTCTCTCTCTCTCTCTCTCTCTCTCTCTCTCTCTCTCGCACACATACACACACTCACAAACACACACACTACACACACTCATTGTCTCACATACACGCACAAACAAATAATTTCACTCACACACACACACACATGCACACACACTACACTCGCACACACGTCTCTCTCTCTCTCTCTCTCTCTCTCTCTCTCTCTCTCTCTCTCTCTCTCTCTCTCTCTCTCTCTCTCTCTCTCTCTCTCTCTCTCTCTCTCTCTCTCTCTCTCTCTCTCTCTCTCTCTACCAGGTGTTCC
>CM065694.1:57289974-57299974 GCA_017654935.2 Phymorhynchus buccinoides | reverse complement strand
TAAAAACCTTGGTGTAACCCTCGATTGTCAGCTAACTATGGTCACTCATGTCATGACTCTGATTCGTAATGTGAACTTTGAACTCCGTCGTATTAGTGCCATTCGTCACTATCTCACAGTTGAAGCCACCAAGACTCTAGTATCAGCTTTTGTACTGTCTCGCATCGATTATTGCAATTCCTTACTTGTAGGCTGTCCTCAAACCCTCCTCAACAAACTTCAGAAAGTTCAAAACAATGCAGCTCGGTTAATCCTTAAAGTCCCTCGTACAGACCACATCAACCCCCACCTCAAGACCTTACACTGGCTTCCAGTCGAGGCAAGAATAAAAGTATAAAATTGCTTGCCTCTGTTTCAATGCTGTCCATTCATCTAGTCCTGCCTACCTCTCTGATCTCGTTCACCTGTACTCACCCTCCAGGTCTCTCCGTTCCTCTTCTGACAAACTTATCCTTTCTATTCCTCGTACTAACACTAAGACAAATGGTGAACGTTCATTTTCTTTCAGCGCCCCTTCTGTCTGGAACACCCTACCATATGAACTTCGTTCTGCTAAATCTTTCCTGTCTTTCAAAACCGCTCTTAAAACTCACCTCTTCCGGCAATACCTCTGATTTCTTCCTTGTCCTGTTTCCTGCCTTAAAATGATGTCCCCCACATTGTGGGTGGGTGGGTGTGCGCGCGTATGTGGGTGTGGGCGTGTGCGTGTGCGTGCGTGTGTGTTGTGGCTGTGTGCATGTTTGTGATAGTTGATATTGTAGTAGCTTATTTATGATTTATGTATTATTTAAACAATTGTGAAGCGCCGTGAGCTCAAGAGAGAAAGGGCGCTCTATAAATGTTATTTTTTATTATTATTATTATTATTAGTAGTAGTAGTAGTAGTATTGTTTCCATTGCGAGATTGCTCAATATGACATTCCACAAGGCCCCGCCAGAATAAGCTAAACTTGTTTTGAAAAGGTCGAGTCTAGGCAAAGGCAGCATGAGAGAGAGAGAGGGAGGGTGTGAGAACTCAAAACTCAGAACTCAGAAACTTTATTTTAAAAGGAAAATAATTTAGGCTGGGCCTAGTCTTCCATTCTGTCCTTGGTTCTAAGCATGCAATACATAACTAATACTATAAATGAACATTGAGACACAGGAACATCGCCAACAAAAAATAACAACTAACAGTAATATAGCAACGATATAGTAGGCAGAGCATCAACATAAGTACTTTTTCTACTACAATTACTACTACTAGTGTTAGGACGGAGCAAAAAAAGCCCATAGGCGGGTAAGAAACCACTCCAACTATGCCACGAAACAAAGCAAATATCGGTCACATTCTGCCCATGAGACAAGTGTTAATGTTTAGCATTCGTCTCATGGACAAACCCAACCGAAACCCGCCCCACTCCATGAGACAACCGGCACGGGCCCCCCACCCACCCATGGGCCCTCTACCCCGTCTTCACCTACTATTACTACCACCATCACCACCACCACCACCACACACACCACACTACTTATACTACTACTACTACTACTACTATTACTACACTCTCTACTGAGAGAGAGAGAGAGAGACGGAGAGGAGATGAGAGAGAGATGAGAGAGCCGAGAAGGAGGAGAGAGAGAGAGGAGAGAGAGAGAGAGAGAGAGAGGGAGGGTGAGAGAGAGACAGAGTGAGAGAGAGAGAGGGTGATAGAGAGTGAGAGAGAGAGAGGTGAGAGAGAGAAGAGAGAGAGAGAGTGGGAGAGAGAGAGGGGGGTTTTCCTTTTTTTTTTTTTTTTTTTTTTTGAGAGAGGGTAGAGAGGAGGGTGGAGAGAGAGGAGAGAGATGGTGAGAGAGAGAGAAAGAGAGAGAGAGAGATAGTGAGATAGAGAGAGGGTGAGAGAGAGAGAGGGAGGGAGGGTGAGCGTGAGAGAGAGAGAGAGAGAGTGAGTGAGCAGAGAGAGAGAGAGAGAGAGAGGGTGAGAGAGAGAGAGTGAGAGAGAGAGAGGAGGGAGGGTGAGAGAGAGAGAGAGGGGGAGGGTGTGAGAGAGAGAGAGAGAGAGTACGGTGAGAGAGAGAGTGTGAGAGAGAGAGGAGGAGGGTGAGAGAGAGTGAGAGAGATAGAGAGAGAGGGTGAGAGAGAGAGAGAGAGTAAGAGAGAGAGAGGAAGGGGTGAGAGAGAGAGAGAGGGAGAGAGAAGAGAGAGAGAGAGAGAGAGGGAGGGTGAGAGAGAGAGAGAGAGAGAGAGAGGGAGGAGAGAGAGAGAGAGAGAGAGGGAGAGAGAGAGGGTGAGAGATAGTGAGATAGAGATATTGAGAGAGAGAGTGGCGAGAGAGAGTGAGTGCGAGAGATAGTGAGAATGAGAGACGAGATGAGGTCGTGAGAGAGCGAAGGGAGAGCGGGAGAGGAGAGACAGATGAGAGAGGTGAGAGCGAGAGTGAGATAGATGAGCCACCTGGAGAGCGGTTGGGTGAGAGAGAGAGAGAGAGTGAGTGGTGGAGGAGGAGGAGCAGGAGAAAAAAGAAGAGGACGAGGAGGAGGATGAGGAAGGAGGAGTGGACCGGAGGCAGAAACCTCAGTGAGATGCCGGTGAGAGAGCGAAGGAAGTGAGGACCGACGTGAGACACGTGCGCAGAGATGAGGGGAGCGATCCAGTGAGCGAGGGAGACGGAGAGAGAGGACGAGAGAGCGAAGACAGAGCCCGAGTAGAGAGTGGGGAGAGAAGGACGAGAGAGAAGGATGGTGGAGAGGAGACGAGAGAGACGAGAGTGAGTTCGAGATGCTCAGTAGAGGCTGAGATGAGAGGGAGAGAGACGAGACTGAGAGAGATGAGCGAGAGGAGATGTCAAAAGACGAGAGATGGGGAGAGGAGGAGAGGCAGACAGAGAGAGACGAGAGGGAGAGAAGAGACAAGAGGGTGAAGAGAGGAGTAAGCACCCGAAAAGGAGAAGAGAAGGGAGAGTGAGTGGGAGAGACAGATGATGAGATGAGGAGAAGGAGGAGAGTGGATTGTGAGGGACGGGAGACGAGTCGAGAGCAGTGGCGAGTCAAGGATGAGGATGAGCGCGAGACGAGACTGAGAGATTGAGGAGAAGGAGGAGAGACAGAGGTGGGAGAGAAGAGAGAGGAGAGAGAGACAGGGGAGAGACGAGATTAGGAGAGAGACGAGCAGGGAGAGTAGGAGAGAGGGAGAGAGAGCGAGATGGAGAGAGGAGGAGGAGAGCGGAGAGATTAGATGAGAAGCTGAGGATTCCAGACTGAGTGATTGAGAGAAGAGTGATCGTAATGACGATGACGAGAGATGTGAGAAGAGAGAGCGAGAGGATTTGAGAGAGGGTGAGGAGGAGAGACTGAGATCTGAGACCAGGAGAGAGAGGAGAAGATGACCCCAAGAGATGAGAGGAACCGAGAGTGAGAGGAGCGGAACGGGGAGAGAGAGAGACAGAGAAGGACGAGAGAGAGAGAGAGAGAGAGAGTGCGAATCCCCGACAGAGAGAGAGGTACCTGGAGATCGGAGAAGAAAGGTGAGGGGAGAAGAGAGAGACTCAGGAGCAGGACGGAGATGAGAGACGGGGAGAGAGAGAGAAGAGAGAGAGACCAGAGGGAGGTGATAGAGAGAGCAAGGAGATAGAGACCGAGACTCAGGGACCGACATGACCTCTCAGAGGGAGAGAGAGGAACCGGAAGAAGAGAGAGAGGAGGATCCTAGAAGAGACCGAGAGAGAGAGACCGAGACCAGAGAAGTCTGGGAGGGAGACTCCCTGAGGAGAGACTCTGCTATAGAGCGGAGGGAGACTGAGATCAGGGGAGAGACGATCGACTGAGAGCGGAGACCAGCAGGGAGAGGAGAGAAAGGAGATGTTCTGAGACCCTCGATAGGGACGGGACTCCCCCCTGAGGGAGAGAGCTCCTAGAGAGAGAGGAGATGGAGATCTCCCATGACAGAGAGGCGAGAGAGACACTGAGCTTGCCCCCAGGTGAGGAGAGGAGACGAGTCGAGAGTGACCCCAGAGACGCTCCTGAGAGACAGAGCAGATGGAGAGAGAGAGAACAGCGAGACGACAGAGAGGACAGAGACCCCGGAGTGTGGAGATGAGAGAGAGAGTCCAAGAGACGAACTTAGAAGAGTTGGAGCCGAGACCATTGAGATAAGAGCTCCAGACTCATCCGGACTCTCTAGTCCCTACTCAAGAACAGCGGAGAGAGACAGAGAGTGAAATGAGAAAGATAAATAGAGACATTTTGACAGAGAAACAGAGACAGAGATACAGAGAAAGACACAGAGAGAGTTAGCGGAACTCGGAGTTGCGCGAGAGAGCCGTGAGACCGGACCGAGAGTAGATAGACTCGAGAGTACAGGCGAGAGAGAGAGGGGAGAGGAAGGGACAGAGAGAACATCAGAACAGAGGAGAGAAAGACAGAGGAAGAGAGACACGAGAAGAGGGAGACTGAGAGAACGAGGAGAAGTCTCATGAGCGGAGCGAGGGACGGAGTGTGCGAGAGGCAGCAGACCATGAGACTGACGCAGAAAGGGACAGAGAGATCGAGGAGAGACACAGAGGAGATCATGGAGAGAGAGCGTGAGACAAGGAGATGCCGGAGAGAGTAGGAGTGAGGCTGATGACGCAACCAGAGCGAGGAGAAGAGCGAGACAGGGAGAGGAGAGACAGAGCGGGAGAGAGACCCACACACGCAGGGAAGTAGGAGACACACAGGGGGGGCGACGTCGAGAGAGCCGGCGAGAGCGCGAGATGCGACCTGGAGGGAACTGCGTACAGCTGAGACTGAGACACACTCGAGAGAGCCAGTGACAGAGAACATGGCGATGCCAGAGAAGGAGAGGTCGAACACAGAGCGCCATCAGGAGAGAAGGAGAGAGAGAGATGGTTGCAGAGAACAAGCAGATGAGACGTAACATTGCGAGATTGAGACTGATGACAGAGAGATAGAGAGGGGAAAGAATAGACAGAGAGATGATCAGACGATGAGAGGTGATCTTGAGAGAGCGACTCAGATAGAGTGAGAGTTAATGAGAGAGACCGGAATAGATGAGAGAAGAGGATGAGAGAGATAGGGCGGACGAGATAGAGGAGAAGAGGAAGAGAGAGAGAGAGCGAGAGGAGAAGATAAGAAGGAAACATTGGAGAGAGCGCCTGAGATGAGATGCAAAAAAGGAGAAGGAGTGACTGCGGTGGATGGACGACGAGCGTGACTCGAGAGCAGGATGAGAGATGGGGAGAGGAGAGAGTAGAGATGAGATATCGAGGTGTACGATGAGAAGAATAGAGAGAGGTGGTGGAGTAGAGTGTAGAAAAGGGAGAAGATTGAGGAGAGGCGATGAGAGAGAAGAGGAAGGAGAGCGAAGAACGAGAGGACGCCCGTGTGGGTTGGTTAGAGAGACACCGAGAGTCGGACTGCCGCAGATGTGAGAGTGAGTGGAGACTGACCATGGTGATTGAGAGAGAGAGAGAGGGAGGACGTGAGGTGAGAGAGGGGACGTGGAAGGAGTATTAGCAGTGTTGATGAGCAGATTGGGGAGACGGGTTTGGAGATGGGTTGAGTATTGACGATGCAGGGGTGACAGAGCAGAGAGAGAGCGTTTTGTTCGACGCGCCGAGACGAGAGAGAGGAGAGGATGGAGAGAGAGGAGAGAGACGAGAGGATGAGAAGCAAGACGGACGAGGGGGAGAGAGAGTGCGATCGAGTAGAAGAGAGAGGAGAGAGGACCGAGGGTGAGAGAGGCCGAGTGAGGAGCGATGCAGAGAGAGTGACGAAGATTGGAGAGAGTGAGAGGAGAGAGCGTTTAGAGAGAGAGAGGAGAGGGAGATGAGTGATGAGCAGAGAGTTATGATGAGAGAGGAGAGAAGAGAGAGAGAGGAGGAAGGGTGTAACTTTAACTTGATTTGGGGAAAGGGTTAAAGATTTGAGGCAAGTGGAGAATATTCCAATAAGCTAGAGAAGAACATATACGAACCTAGAATACAAATTTGTAAAAGAGGAAGAAGACTTTGCAGAGAAGGAGAAGGAGAGACGACAGAGAGGAGAGAGAGAGAAGAGAGAGAGAGAGAGGAAGAAGAGACGAGAGCAGAGGGGAGAACGAAAGAGAACGAGAGAGACAGAGAAGAGAGAGGCTTCACAAACACATGAACACTACAGAGATTTCTTGCAGATGAATAGGTGTAGACTAGAATATTAGCAGAGGATAAAGGAGAGAGACGAGAAGGAGAGAGAGGAAAAGAGAGATAGGAGTTAAAGGGAGACGGTGGAGAAGTGAGGGTGTGAGGATGGAGTGTGTATGACCGACGGATCTGTAGGAGTGAGAGGACGAGCGAGGGAGACGATAGTGCACCGAGCGAGAGACGAGAGTTGGAGATGTGTGTTTTAGTCGAGGAGCTTTTGATGTGAGAGAAAGCGTGGGTAGATGGGAAGAGGGTGAGAGAGGAGAGGAGGTGGCGAGTGGAGAGGACGAGAGAGCCCGATGAGGTGCGTGATCTGCAACGATGAGAGATCCAGGAAGTAGAGAGAGGATCGAGAGGAGAGAGAGAAGAGAAATGAGAGAGAGATGTGTGTCCTCAGAGATTCTCGACCTGAGAGAGTTGTAGAGAGAGACGTGAGGAAAAAAGGAGAGAAGGACAGAGAGAGAGAGAGAGAGAGAGAGAGAGAGAGAGAGAGAGAGAGAGAGGGAGAGAGAGACAACCACGAGAGAGACGAGAGTACAGAAGGCCCACATCAGGGCCTTACAGTAAAGTGGATCCAGATCAAAAATCAAAATGGCGGCCAATATAACTGCTAAATAACTCTGTTGGTTATATTGGTTTTATTGTCAATAAAAGCTTTAAGCTGACTCTTAAGCTGGCGACAGACTATGTGACTGCCTCATGTGACTCGATCAGGTCGTGACGTTTCACCTCATTTGCATACCATGCTGCTCGATCAGTCTAACTCAGTCAGGCCCAGTCAGGTGACAGGGCCGAATAGGGCGGGTTCTAAATTTCACTGATCGAGTCTGATCGAGTCAGATGGCTTGTGACCTCTTCTGTACGTCACGACCTGATCGAGTCATAGTATGAGGCAGTCGCAGAGTCTGTCTCCAGCTTTAAAGGACTGCGAAACTACATACGATCCTCTCTCTCTCTCTCTCTCTCTCTCTCTCTCTCTCTCTCTCTCTCTCTCTCTCTTCTCTCTCTCTCTCTCTCTGAGAGAATCTCTCTCTCTCTCTATCGTTCTCTCTCTCTCTCTCTCTCTCTCTCTGAGTCCGTCTCTCTCTCTCTCTCTCTCTTCTCAGATCTCATCTCTCTCTCTTCTCTCTCTCTCTCTCTCTCTCACACACACACACACACACAGTCTCTCACACACACACACACACACACACACACACACACACACACACACACACACACACACACACACGCACACACACGCACACACACACATACCCCGGCACACACACACACACACACACACACACACACACACACACACACACACACACACACACACAGATGTAAATCGTCTGTAAGGAAATAGAGTTAACATCATTTAATTCGTTCCAGTCTTAGATAACAGAATGTATCTGCCACTTTTGTTGTACGTGTACGTTACGTAGGTTGGCACGATTGTAAATGTGTTCTCATTTAGACAACAAAATAATCTGCAACATTTTTTTCATTTTTGTGTTCTGTATTTGGGGGTATTTATTTCGGTATTTTTGGTATATTTTAGTCACAGAGACTTATCTCCGTGAACTTAATTGGGGCTGGTCTCCCCCAGAATGAACGCAGTCATACATTCAGTCCATCTGTCCCTCTCTGTCTCTGTCTCTGTACTTTCTCTGTCTGTCTGTCTGTCTGTCTCTGTCTCTGTCTCTGTCTCTGTCTCTCTCTCTCTCCTCTCTCTCTCTCTCTCTCTCTCTCTCTCTCTCTCTCTCTCTCTCTCTCTCTCTCTCTCTCCTCTCTCTCTCTCTCTCTCTCTCTCATAACCCTCTCATAGTAAGGTGATATATGGTGGTAAGGTATATACGTGACATTGGGATGTGATGTGACTGATCGCTGTACTAAGGCCTCAAACACACGTGACACCGTTATCATCATTATAAATGGTCACGAGACTTGCAAGTCAAGAAATACACCGACTAGGCCTACATATTTGTATTGCTAAAGATTCAGGACTTTCCTGGTGTTGCACTGCATCCGGGCATTGCCTCCAGGATCGTTCCCACCATCTTCATGTCTACTAATGTCCCATATGTGTGTCTGTTCCAAACCGGAGGACGTTAAACAGATTTTCACACACACACGGTCAAGAAATACTACAGAGCACCCAGAAATCGACTCGTGATCCGTTCTTCAGCTGAATCAGCAATGTTTTGAGCTGTAGTTTATATCTGGTCTGTCAGTGTGTGTGTGTGTGCGTGCGTGCTTGCGCGTGCGTGCGTGTGTGCGTGCGTGCGTGCACTGGCTCTAGTGCTGCAGCCAAAGGGATTGATTGGCTTTTGGGGACCTTCCCCAACGCCATCTGTACTCAAATCCCTTTGGCCGAGAAAGTGGGGATGTACCCTGGGCAAAGCATCTCCACTATAAACAGGGGCAGGCATACACGCGCGCGCGCGTGCGTGTATGAGTGTATGTATGTGTCCAAGCATGCGTGCGTGCGTCTGCGTTTGAGTGTGAGTGCGCCTGAGTGTGTGTGTGAGAGCGTGCGTGCCGTGCGAGCGAGTGAGTGTGTGTGTTGTGTGGCTTTGAGTGTGTGACGTGTGTGTGTGTGTGTGTGTGTGTGTGTGTGTGTGAGCGTGTGTGCGCGTGTTGTGTTGTCTGTGCGTTTGAATGCTTGTTCACCTCCCCACCCCCTCACCCCAACTTCCTTCGCTATATCAAGGTTTCATTTCGCAACATTTCAAGTAGGCTAAAGTTTGATATGTTATTCAGAAAGAGCTATCAGATAGAGATAGATAGAGTCCCCCCCCCCCCCCCCCCCCCCCCCCCCCCCAGACACACACACACACTCCCTCCCCAATGATATTATTGGTTTCAGCTTTATAATCGTGCTTTATAATAAAACAACCAATCAACCGTAACCTTCTTCACGACTAGCTCTAAATGTTAGTGTAGCTTTCATTTATATCTCTAAGCGCTTTATGATAAAATAACCGTTCAACTTTAATCAACTTTCTCAAGCGAAAACGAAATGAGTCTGTCTGCATCGCATGACGTTCGTCTTATTCTCTGTACGTGTCACACACAATCCCTAAACCTAAAATGCTTTCATTAAATGTATCTGGGTTAAAACCCACCAAAAGGAATGAGCAAGAGCTACAACTCAGGGGGAGTAGCCTATATTATACCAAGAGTAGTCCTATTAAGAGAGAGAGAGAGAGAGGGAGAGAGAGAGAGAGAGAGAGAGAGAGAGAGAGAGAGAGAGAGAGAGAGAGAGAGAGAGAGAGAGAGAGAGAGAGAGAGAGAGAGAGAGAGAGAGAGAGGAGAGAGAGAGAGAACCCGAGGAAAGATCGAGAGTCAAGAGAGAGAGAGGTAGGAACGCAATAAATGGGAGAGAGGTAGAGTTGTGACGAGAAAAGAGGAAGAGGGAGAGGGAAAGAGATGCAGGAGAGGGGAGAGAGAGAGCACAAGCTTTGATGGTTGTAGAGATAGGTACTAGAGACCTAGATGTTCTTTGGAGAGAGAGAGAGAGAGAGAGAGACAGAGAGACAGAGGAGAAACAGACAGACAGATCATGTTATGGAGAGAGAGAGAGAGGACAGAGAGAGACAGAGGCAGAGACAGTCAGATACAGAGAGGGTGAGAGAGAGAGAGAGAGAGAGAGAGAGAGGAGAGAGAGAGGAGAGAGAGAGAGAGAGAGAGAGAGAGAGAGAGAGAGAGAGGAGAGAGAGAGAGAGAGAGAGATAGGATGAGAGAGAGAGAGAGAGAGAGAGAGAGAGAGAGAGAGAGAGAGAGAGAGAGAGAGAGAGAGAGAGAGAGAGAGAGAGAGAGATAGAGAGAGAGAGAGAGAGAGAGAGAGAGAGAAGAGA
>CM065694.1:57234974-57274974 GCA_017654935.2 Phymorhynchus buccinoides | reverse complement strand
TGTGTGTGTGGTGGTGGTGGGGGGGGGTATGCCTGAGGGTGAAAAGTAGAGTGGGAAATGTGTGTGTGTGTGTGTGTGTGGGGGGGGGTCATGTCAGTACAGGCTAGGATAGGACTGGTTTCAAACATATCATTTAACTTAGTGATGTTCAAGTTCCAATTTGCTGTTTTTATCTTGGATGACAGCATACGTGTGTGCATGACATAGTCGCCCATGCACTAGCAATAAAGTAGCATGCACTCAGACACAAAGAGTGACACACACAATTACACACGCACAGACACATCCATCTGTTGACACACACACACACACGCACACGCACACAATATCACACACACACACACACACACACACGTACATACACACGTACATACACACACACACACACCAGACAGACACACTCATACAGGCACACATGCAGACACACACACTGACACAGACACACACACACACTGACACACACACAGACACACACACACACACAGACACACACACACACACACACACACACACACACACACACACTGAGAGAGTTGACTATTACCACAAAGAGGCACGAGTCATTGCATATATCTGACTACATTTTACATTTTTACACAAATTTGTATTTTTTTCACAGAAAATAAGAAAGGCATATATATTAAAATTATTATGTCAGTCTTTCTTAGCACACACCCAACACTTGGTACACTAGATCTGTATATTACCAGTTCAGTTGTAAGTGTGTGAGCGTGACTCTAGCACAAGAGATTCATTTTTTATGTCAAGTGATTCATCGTAAATCCTGTTGAGTCTGTCTTCATTAAAATAGGTCAATGAAGGTTACAAGTGCTTACAAGTTGTCGCTATCAGTTTAGCTTGTACTGTCGTAATGTCAATTTAACTTGTTCTGTCGTAATGTCAACTTAACTTGCACTGTCGTAATGTCAATTTCACTTGTTCTGTCGTAATGTCAATTTCACTTGTACTGTCGTAATGTCAATTTCACTTGTTCTGTCGTAATGTCAATTTAACTTGTAATGTCAATTTAACTTGTACTATCGTAATGTCAATTTAACTTGTACTGTCGTAATGTCAATTTAACTTGTAATGTCAATTTAACTTGCACTGTCGTAATGTAAATTTCACTTGTTCTGTCGTAATGTCAATTTAACTTGTACTGTCGTAATGTCAAATTTAACTTGTTCTGTCGTAATGTCAATTTAACTTGCACTGTCGTAATGTCAATTTCACTTGTTCTGTCGTAATGTCAATTTCACTTGTTCTGTCGTAATGTCAATTTAACTTGTACTGTCGTAATGTCAATTTAACTTGTTCTGTCGTAATGTCAACTTAACTTTTACTGAGTCTGAGTCTCAGTACAACAGAACACCAGCTTGTACTAGTCATCTTCTTGTATTACTGTTATTTTATCTTGCAGTTTATTTCTTTGTAATCAGCAAGTGTGCCATTTCCTTTTCACTGACACTGCTGTTTTAGCAAGTAACGGATCCTGGTGATAATTTGTGCTGGAGTTACTAGAACACATCTTGAATTCAGTGTTTCCCATAGGGGTGAAAAGTGAGAGTCCCAGGGACTCCCTGTGCAAAATTGTAAGAGTCCTTTTCATATTTTTAAGAGTCCCCTAAGTATATGATAAAGAATGCTTTAACAAAAGCAAATACATGCTATACACACATGCTACAATACATGCACAGTGAACACACAGGCAAACACATGTGCATAACCCCTGGAAATGGAATAGGCTGACTACAGAGAGAGAGAGAGAGAGAGAGAGAGAGGGGGGGGGGAGACAAACAGATCGAGATATGGACAGAGAGACAGGCAGACAGACACACAAGCGTACACACACACTTGCATGTTTTTGAGATGATGCCATTCACATCTCTAAAAGAACGGCTTGATGCTGCTGCTTTTTCCTCTGTCGAACTTGCAAAAACCGTTCAGATTTGGTCAACGAAGAAATCAGACCTAAAAGTTGAAGCACTTCACTCTCGCGAACAAGGATTCAAATGTAAACAAAGATCGTTTTGGAATGACCGGACATGTGTCTGCTTTAGAAAGGAAAAACCCGGATGGTCAGAAACAAGACTGACAACCAGGAAAACCAAAGCAAACAGACTGACCGCTGTGGCACGAAGCGAAAATCGGGTTCGGAGTTTTGATATGGAAAAGTTGGGGTGGCTAGACCTAATTCCAACGATCCTACAAGTTGCAGACGATGTCTGAGCGAGTCCGAAACTAGCAAACATATTTTTCTGCCCCTTTCCTACTCGTGGCTTCTTTTGGGGAGGCATGGCTGGTTTTAAACACGAATTGTTGTCAAAAGGCCGAGAACGATCTTGTTTAGCACTAGAAGACTAGGTCACGCTGGAAATTTATTTGGTCTTCAAAAAGTTGGATCGGAAAAGTTTTACCGAATGTGCAATGCCGCCATTTCTTCGTTTCGGCGTTCGTTTCGCCAGATACAACTTCTTAGTTCTGATTATGGTCCGAGGCTGCGGAAGAACTAAGTTTAGCAGACGACAGAATCCGTGAAGTTGTTGACTGCTTTGACGAAAAATCAATCGGTCAGATGACCGCCTGCCTGCTAAAGGCAGCTATCGGTCAAAATCGAAGAATGAACCCTGCTGTCTCGGTCTGTTGAAAAAAGTGTGCGTCCCATGGGACGCCCAGAGCTGAAATCAAAGAGTCCCTCTGTGATTTTTGTGCTTCAGGGACGCACATTTGTGCGTTATGGGAAACACTGTTGAATTACATGTCTAAATTGGTTATTCAGTATGCATTTGGTAACTGATATATATTTGAACTTCTTTTTGTACATTTCTCTTTGTCAATTGCGTGTGCATGTGCGTGCGTGTGTGTGTGTGTGACTATAGTATAACTGTGTGTGCTTGCATGTGTGTGTGTGCGTGTATGTGTCTGTGTGTGAAAAGAAAGATTTTGAACATTCCAATCACAACCTTTTTTGATTTCCTCGGAGTAAACAGACAACTTTTTGAACTACAGAAGTTGTAGTACTAGTAACAGACTGAATGAATCCCTGTATTGATTCTTAGGTAGGGGTCATTTATTTAAAGAATGAATGTCCCCTACAATGTACATATGTAGGGGTAAATGCCAGGAAGGGAATCAAAACAGTAATTTTTGTTCCTCCAGTGTGAGTCATACATAGCCCGGTAATTTGCAACACAGACTCTGTGTGTGTGTGTGTGTGTGTGTGTGTGTGTGTGTGTGTGTGTGTGTGTGTGTGTGTGTGGACTGGAGTGGTAAGCTGTCAACTCGGATCGGTTCGTCAGGTGCATGGATTCTGCTACAGTCTGGTTATTTTCATTTGATTTGTGACAGGGCATCTGCTGTCCATAAAACCAAACAAACCCAGTCATATTAATTTCTGTCGGGAATAAAACATAGTTATTAGAAGAATGAGTCATACTACTAGTAATAAAATAGTAGTATTATTGCCATTATGAATGAATGTTTCTTGGCTGTCAATATGTTGATGGGTTGAATGGTTTAGCGTGCGTCTTGCTATGGTTGATTAGGTTTAGTGTTATTATTGTTGGCCCCACTTTGGTGATACGGAAGTAATACTGATAATTGTGTTTGCTGTACATAGTTTGGGTGGGGCTAAGCCTGATTTGCTCTGAACTTGAAGATTGTCAGAGTGTGTCCCTGCGGGTTCATGTACCAAAATGAATATAACTGTGTACATGTGTGGAGGGAGTGGTTGGTTGCATGAGAGAGAGAGAGAGAGAGAGAGAGAGAGAGAGAGAGAGAGAGAGAGAGAGAGAGAGAGAGAGAGAGAGAGAGAGAGAGAGAGAGAGAGAGAGAGAGAGAGAGAAAGAAAGAAAGAAAGAGAGAGAGAAAGAGAGAGAGAAAGAGAGAGAGATGTCTGTATCAGTGTATGCATCTGTTTACTCACACATCTGTTTATGTACCTGAATTCTAGGAATATGAGTTTGACTTAAGTTTGACTTAATTATCGGAAGAGTAGTGAATAAACCTTACAACACTTATTCATACAATCATCGGTTTGTCTAATAATTATCATCAGGGTTATATTTAACTTCATTAATTGCGATTCAGCTGATAAGAGCCTGAGATTTCGAAAGAACAAATAAAAAAAGAAAGTAAGATTAAACATGATTCTAGAACACCTAAGTAAGAAAGATGCAGAATTTTGAAGGACAAATGTTTCCAATTTGACAGTGTATCAGTTTGGTCTGCAGGGCTCCCAATCGTCCCGCTAAACAAGGGGTCCCAGGACTCCTTCACTTACAGTATTGAGGGTTCTAGAGACGGGATAGAGGGTCCCACTCCCAGTGGCATAGCGAATGCTAAAAAATAATTTTTCTAGTGCATCCCTGGGACCCCCTGCACATTCTTAGAGGGTCCTTTAGAATGTTCGTGCTTCATAGACCCCCAAATGAGGGTCCATGGGAGCCCTGGGTCTGTGCGAAAAGAAATAGGAAGAAGAAAAAAAAGACCCTAACAACAACTAGAAATTGTGGAATCCCACCAATTTAGAAACAGGATATAATGTGTGCCTCTGTGTGTATGTGTGTGTGTGTGTGTGTGTGTGTGTGTGTGTGTGTGTGTGTGTGTGTGTGTGTGTGTGTCAGTCATCTGTGAGAAAGAGAGAGACTCGTAGAGAGAGAGAGAGAGAGGAGGTGGGGGTGTAGAAGCCAGTAGATAAAGTTGCTTTTTTCATTCCCCATGCACAGTGCTATCTGTGGTAAATGGGTAGCACTAGACATTCTTGTCAAATGTATCATGTGTGAATGGGTTGTGTTCATTCCTGCACTACCGCGCCAACTGAATGCCAACTGAACTGCTAATTAAATGAGTAATGCCACTGGTAAGACCAGTGCTCAATACATCTCAGTCAGTCAATGGTATGTACTGTAAAATATTCTGACTGGAGCAACGCACACATTCTTTGCAAATCTTTTTATTTACTTTCAGTGAGAAATGTTGATGAAAGCAATACCAAACAAGGGCATCGCCAAGCGGCAGATATGTCCTTTGCTGGTTGCGCCCTGTACATGCCCCGCCCTGTACCTCCCTCCCCCCTCACATCTTAAGTCTTCGTCCTCCTTGTGACCTTTGGGTGATGCACCTACACTCCCGTGACTGGGTGCAAATCGTTTTCTCGGATGCACACCCTTAATTGGTGGGGTGCACCCTTAACTCGGAGACATGTCTGCCGCTCGGCGACATTAAAATCCCACGTGGCATAATTTGTACTGCAATGTCTTCTACTCGTTGTTTTACACACCCACACAAAATTTGGAGTGATTTTATACAGTATTTCAAGAGATATATAGGACTAGGAGGGTGAAGAAAAACGGAAACATGTCTGCCGCTCGGTGACATTCTATTTCCGAGAATTAATTTATGTACGAATGTGTTATACTAGTGTCACATCCTGGCACAAAATTTGAAGGGATTCTGTCTTCTACTTCACGAGATACAGCTTGGACAAGAAATATATAGCGCAAAGAAGGAAATTTCGGTTTCAAGGTCACACTTCAAGGTCAAGGTCAGCATGGCGATAATTTATGCTTGGAAGTTTTTTTACTCTAGGTTATACAGTACCACACACAATCTGAAGCGGTACTGTCAAGTACAAATGTGGAAATTATGGCTGAAAACCCAATTTTTAGACTCCTACCACTTTCAAGGCCTACCGATCTCCCCGACCTTGACCTTGACCTTGCTTGGTATGTGTCAGAATGGCCATAAGCCAAAGTACCTACATGCCAAATTTGAAGTCTCTAAGACCAACGGTCTTATGGCCCCTTAAAGATTTTTTGGTTTTGAAAGTCATATGCCAAGGTCAAGGTCATGACCGCGATAATTTATGCACGGATGCCTTCCTCATGGTGACACACCACCACACAACATTTGAAGCGATTCGGTCAAGTGGTTCGGGATATCCTTGGGACAGACAGAAAAAAACACAAAGAAACAAACTCGAACGAAAACATACTCCTTTGCGATCTACGATCGGCAAAGGACAAAAACAAAGGTGGCTGAGGTATAATATTCTCACCTTTTTTTTTCTTCAGCAAATTGCTTTCACGTCTAACATTGTAACAAAAGATAGAAATTGGAACATTTGCTTTTCTAAAAAGAAAAGAAAAAGGGTAGGTTATGAGAACTGGTAAAAAGGAAAATAAGTATCCATATTCATTGTCTGCAGAGTCAAAATATCATCCATATTCATTGTCTGCAGAGTCAAAATATCATCCATATTCATTGTCTGCAGAGTCAAAATATCAAAATATCATCCATATTTCCCGCAGTCAAAATAATTCCCCCCCCACCCCCCACTTGCAACAGAAGATTGAACAATAGCTACCCCCCCCCCCCCCCCCCCCCCAGTCAATATATCCCCCCCCCCCACTTGTAACAGAGGATTGAACAATAGCTACCCGCCCCCCCCCCCCAGTCAATATATCCCCCCCCCCCCTTGTAACAGAAGATTGAACAATAGCTAACCTCCCCCCCCCCCCCCCCCCTCAGTCAGACTATATCCCCCCCCCCCCACTTGTAACAGAAGATTGATCAATAGCTACACCCCCCCCGCCAGTCAATATATCCCCCCCCACAAGAAGTTTGTAACAGAAGATTGAACAATAGCTCCCCCCCCCACTTGTAACAGAAGATTGATCAATAGCTACACCCCCCCCGCCAGTCAATATATCCCCCCCCCCACTTCCCCACTTGTAACAAGATTGAACAATAGCTACCCCCCCCCCCCCCCCCCAGTCAGAATATATCTCCCCCCCCACTTGTAACAAGATTGAACAATAGCTACACCGTAATAGCTACCCCCCCCCCCCAGTCAGAATATATCTCCCCCCCCCCCCCCCCCCACAGAAGATTGAACAATAGCTACGTCCCCCCCCCCCCCCCCCCCCCCCCCCCCCCCCCCCCCCCCCCCCCCCCCCCCCAGAATATCTCCCCCCCCCCCCCCCCCCCCCCCCCCCATACTTGTAACAGAAGATTGATCAATAGCTACCCCCCCCCCCCAGTCAGATTATACCCCCCCCCCCCCCACTTGTAACAGAAGATTGATCAACAGCTACCCCCGCCAGTCAATATATCCCCCCCCCCCCCCACTTGTAACAGAAGATTGAACAATAGCTATCCCCCCCCCCCCCCCCCCCAGTCAGAATATATCCCCCCCCCCCCCCACTTGTAACAGAAGATTGAACAATAGCTACCCCCCCACTCCCCCAGTCAATATATCCCTCCCCCACTTGTAACAGAAGATTGAACAATAGCTATTTCTCTCCACCCCACCCCACCCCTGGTCAAAATATTTTTTCCCACTTCTAACAGAAGGTGGAACAATAGCTATTTCTCTCTCCCCCACCCCCCCAGTCTTAATATTCCCCCCCCCCCACTTGTAACAGGATTGAACAATAGCTACCCACACCCCCCAGTCAAAATATGTTTTTATCCCACTTGTAACAGAAGATTGAACAATACATGTAGTTATTTCTCCCCCCCCCCCCCAGTCAAAATATGTTTTTTCCACCCCCCAAAAGAGAGCTATAGCGAAGAAGAAGAAGAAATCAGGTGTGCATATTTGCAGCAGGACTGGCACAAAGGTAAAAGCTCAGTAGTAGTAAGGCCTACCCATACAGACACAAGCAGAGTTCCTGCATGCTCGAAGCCTACCAGCAAACATGCAAATGAATAGAAGGCCATAAAAAATGGGTGGGTGTCCTTTGCCAACTCCTGACAGACCCTTGACATTGAGATGGGGGTAGGGGAGGGTGGGGTGGGGTGGGGTGGGGGTGATTGGAATAATATACCTATATATACCTGAGGGGGTAGGAGGTGGGAGGGGGAGGGGTGGGTGAGCGAGGAATAATATGGGTTAAGCCAGAAGGAAGAGCTTCGTTGGTCACATTCACACAGCCCTTGACGATTTTGAGAGAGATTATGTGTGTGTTTCTCTGTGTGTGTGTTTGTTTGTCTGTGTGTATGCGTCTGTCTGTCTGTCTTTATGTGTGTGTAGGGGTGGTGGGGGTGGTTGCGTGCGTGCACGCTGTATGTCTGTGTGTGTGTCTGTCTGTATCAGTGTATGTGTGTGTGTGTAGAGTGACAGCAGGGGGTTGATGATTTACTCACTTAGACAGTTCTGAGGTGAAGTGTTTTCAAGGGGTCTTCTAATTTTAGCTTGCTGACTGGGTAGAAAGCCTTTCCCCTGATGTTGTGTGAAGGAGAGAGGAGACATAACCAGGTGCAGCGTGCATAATTGTGTCTAGGTGTGTCCTGTGTTGCAAGCATGCCATTATGTATGCAAATCCTCGGTCGTCTTTCTCATGTCTTGGCCTGTGCTAAAAAAAAAAAAGTCTTCAGTCTCATAAAAGGGTTTGTGAATTGTCTCTTGCCTTTGTCTGTTCGTCTGTGTCTCTCTCACTGTCTGTCGCTTTATGATTTTATCTCCCTGTGTCTCTGTCGTCAGTCTGTCGTCTCTGTCTCTCTCACTGTCTGTCGCTTTATGATTTTATCTCCCTGTCAGTCTCTGTCATCAGTCTGTCGTCTCTGTCTCTCTCACTGTCTGTCGCTTTATGATTTTATCTCCCTGTCTGTCTCTGTCGTCAGTCTGTCATCTCTGTTTCGCCCACTTTGTTGTCTCTCTTCCCCCATCCCTTCTGTTTCTCTCTCCCCCTTCCACTTCTTAGCTTATGCAGGTACATACATGTTAGTGGGGGAGGAAGAAGAGAGAGAGAGAGAGAGAGAGAGAGAGAGAGAGAGAGAGAGAGAGAGAGAGACTCGGAGAGCATTCCTTCATGTACACACACATAAACCCCCCCCCCCAAAAAAAACCCCCAAAAAACAAACACACACACACACACACACACACACACACACACACACACACACACACACACACACACACACACACACACACACACACACACACACACACACACACACACACACACACACACACACACACACACACACACACACAGTCAGTGTGTTAGTCAATTAGTCAGTCCATGGTTTGTACTCTTAAAAGAAAAGAAAATTGAAATATTGTTGTACGGTCGTAGAAGCGGGGGTTAGGGTGTTTTGTTTATAAGTAAATATAACACACACACACACACACACACACACACACACACACACACACACACACACACACACACACACACACACACACACACACACACACACACACAAAAACAAAAACAACCCAACAACAACAAAACATGTTTACACATTTACCTAAAATGTTTGTAAAATACATTTATGCATTTAGTGATTTATCTAAAATATTTCTGGTGCCGAAACAGCAACATTATGTTTGACAGAATCGCTTCAGATTTTGTGTGGTGGTGTGTCACCATGAGAGGAAGGCATCGGCGCATAAATAAAGTATCGCCGTCTTGACCTTGGCGTATGACCTTGAAAACCTAAAATCTTTAAGGGGCTATAACTTCTACACCGTTGGACTTAGTCTTCAAACTTGTTATTATTTTTGTTATTAAAGAAAGAAAAATCCAGGACAAAGAAAATTAATGGTTTTAGTTTGTAGTAGGGGTAATTTAACACAAAAAATACTTTTTGTGTAGTTAGGGGAGTGTGTGTGTGTTGCATTTTGGGGTAGGGGTGGGTGGGAAGAGTTGATTTAGAGGAAATTCTGCATAAACTTAAAGTCGAGCAAAAATAGAGTAACTGTAATAAAGTGTAAAGCTGTCAGTAAGTGAGTAACATTCTTCTCTCTCCTATTCGTCAACGATACTATGTTGTGTTGCTCATCAAATCAGATCAAGTCACACATCAGAATTGAGTCGTCATGAACAATTGATGTCTAGGCAGTCGGGCCTCTCTCGGTACGCGATGCCTTCAGGCCATTTTGAATTGGACGAAATTCTCCTTGTTTGGATTACTGCTTCTCTTTGTGTCGGACTGTCCCCATTCTTATTCTCATCTCTTTCTTTTCATGGCGGACATTCATCCCAAATTGATCCTATCTCATGTGCCTGTCGCCTTCGCTTCATTGATCATCTGTTGAAGCTCACACATGTTGTATGTGTACGGCAAAGAAATCTGTGATGGTTTAGGATTCTCCTACTTGTCGAATTGGAACTCTGATCCCAGCTTAGAGTTTGAAGTGAATTGGTACTTCTGGCTTTCATACAACAAAGTAAAACTAAAATAAGACACACACACACCCCTCCCCGCCCCCACAGACACAACCAAACTGACTCAGGAGCAAAGAATGCATTTTGCTGCATTTGTCTTACTTTGGCATTATTGCTAAAAATAAAAAAAAAGGAAAAAAGAATCCTACCAAGTATTGTTGAGATCCGTCAAGTAGTTTTTTTGAAAAATGGACAGACAAACAGACACTGAGACAGACAGCCCTAAAACAATACCTGTCAGACAGACAGACACTGAGACAGACAGCCCTAAAACAATAGCTGTCAGACAGACAGACACTGAGACAGACAGCCCTAAAACAATACCTGTCACAGTCTGGCTGGTAATGAATCATAGGCCTCAGCCACTGAAAGGTTTATGCTCGATCTTCGATTTGCCAGCACTAGTTTATGGTAATATGTTTACTAATAATAAGGATAGCATATAGATGATGATGATGATGATCTTTCTTTCAGGGTTTGGCCATCAACAAAAAGACCAAAGGGTCTTACCTGATCTGTCAACACTGGTTGAGGATAACATTAACCTGATCTTCGATCTGCCAGTACTTGTTTATAAATTGTAGTGATAATAATGATATCTGATGTTGATGATGATTCTTTTTCTTGGCTTCGGCCATCGACAAAGGGTCGTGCCTGATCTGTCAAAACTGGTCGAGGATAACATTAACCTGATCTTCAATCTGCCAGCACTGGTTTATAGTGATAATGATGATATCTGATGATCATGACGATGATGATTTTTTTTCTTGGCTTAGACCATCGACAAAGGGTCATGCCTGATCCGCCAGCATTGGTTTATAGTGATAATAATGATGTGTGATGACGATGATGATGATCCTTGTTGTCCAGGCTTCGGCCATCGACAAAGAGACGAAAGGGTCGTGCCCGATCTGCCAGCACTGGTTCATATAGTAATAACAATGATGATATGTGATGATAATGATGACGATGATGATGATCCTTGTTGTCCAGGCTTCGGCCATCGACAAAGAGACGAAAGGGTCGTGCCCGATCTGCCAGCACTGGTTCATATAGTAATAACAATGATGATATGTGATGATAATGATGACGATGATGATGATCCTTGTTGTCCAGGCTTCGGCCATCGACAAAGAGACGAAAGGGTCGTGCCCGATCTGCCAGCACTGGTTCATGATCACGTGCGTGCTGGGGGAGAACCAGGATGACATCGACTTCAAGGTGTACACGGTGCAGGCCGACTGCCCCCCCAAGAACTTTGGTGTGGATCAGGGGTGGAGCAAGAAGTTCCCCGTGGTGATGGTGCTGGAGGGCCGTGACAAGCGGGGCCAGGACCTGGCCGGCACCAAGTACGACACCTTCGAGGAGCTGGAGACCTTCTTCGAGAACATCAACAAGGACTCCAAGGAGCTCAAGAGGAAGAACGCACCCAACGTGGCCGCCATGGGCGCCGTGGAGAACGCCTACAACGTGAGTGTGTGCGATGTGTGGAGATAGAGAACGCCTATAATGTGAGTGTGTGTGATTTGTGGAGATAGAGAACGCCTACAATGTGAGTGTGTGTGATTTGTGGAAATAGAGAATGCCTACAATGTGAGTGTGTGCGATTTGTGGAAATAGAGAATGCCTACAATGTGAGTGTGTGTGATTTGTGGAAATAGAGAACGCCTACAATGTGAGTGTGTGCGATTTGTGGAAATAGAGAACGCCTACAATGTGAGTGTGTGCGATTTGTGGAAATAGAGAACGCCTACAATGTGAGAGTGTGCGATTTGTGGAAATAGAGAATGCCTACAATGTGAGTGTGTGCGATTTGTGGAAATAGAGAATGCCTACAATGTGAGTGTGTGCGATTTGTGGAAATAGAGAATGCCTACAATGAGATAGAGAACGCCTACAATGTGAGTGTGTGTGATTTGTGGAAATAGAGAATGCCTACAATGTGAGTGTGTGCGATTTGTGGAAATAGAGAATGCCTACAATGTGAGTGTTTGTGATTTGTGGAAATAGAGAATGCCTACAATGAGATAGAGAACGCCTACAATGTTGTGAGTGTGTGCGATTTGTGGAAATAGAGAATGCCTACAATGTGAGTGTGTGCGATTTGTGGAGATAGAGAACGCCATTTGACAAGGTTCGAAAACCCATTACCACAAAAAAAAGTTATGAAAAGTTATGGACTGATATTTTAAGATAAGATTACCAACACCATGCACTAAACGATCGTAAAATATCAGATTCCATACCTTCATCGTTTGTCTCCTATTGACGAAAACAGCTAACACATAGAAAGAAGGAAAATTTCACATTCTGATCTTTGACCTCCCCCTCTACAACCAAACCTGAATGTAAAGTCTGCAATGATTGGTTGATTTCAAGAGAGGCAAGGTCAAAGCAAACCGAAAGTAGGTTATGACGTCGCACTTAAAAGCTGGTTAGACGCCAGAAATCAAAACCTTGAAAACTCTCAAGAGCCGGATCCGAGCCATTCGTCCTAAGCGGTTGTGCAGGCCATGAGCCGGCTCCGGCTCATTCATCCCGAGTGAGTTAATCCTCTGTTAGTTTGAATCAATGCTCACTTCTTCTTATGCTTGTGTGTTTAGCATTAATCTAATCTACGTAAGCTTAACAACTTAATTGTTAGTTTAAGTTGTGCTAATGTGAAATCTGATCACAGTGGAAATCTGACGTCAAATTTAAAAGGACTGAAAATTTTGACATGAAATAGTTTTTGCCACAAGGATTAAATTGGGACCCAAAAATCATTGTGAAATGTCCAATGTTTGGTGGTTCCCATTGGGAGTTAGCTGATTTCCACTGTGTACTATAAGAAATTGTTAGCTCAAAAGACAGTGTAACCTATTGTAGTAATACTATTGACTAAAAATGGTGCTTTAGATAGGGAAAGTCAAAGGGCTTGTTAAGGTGGGAATGACACAGGCACATCGACGGGGTGCATGTTTTCGTTGGTTGTTGAGATTTGTTTGTTGAAAAGTAATTTACATCAAAATCAGATGTAATTTGGATAAGGGTTAAACTAGATTGGTTACTCAGTTCAAATCGCACAAAGCAGGGAGTCACAATGGGGAAGATCAAAATGTAATGCGTTCAGCTGAAGTTATGTCAGGATAACCTCTCCTGTACAAAGTGAATGCATGGAAGTTGGAGTGTTTTCCCTGCTGCAGGCTTTCTACTCTACCCCGTCAAGATAATCTCCTATGTCAAGATACTTACTGCTAACCCCTTGACTGCCAGAGAAAATTAAAGAAAAAATAATTGGGCAAATCATGATATGAAAAAGACAACTGAGCAGGAGCCAATCTCAGAAAATGGTCTGGGGATATAACTCTTCTTGATTATGTTAGAGCAAAAGCCAGTATATCAGGGTTATTCCTCTTCATCCGATGACACCATCAGTGATGTCATCAGGTCAGTACGTTGGTGGCAGTCAAGGGGTTAACTAGTTTTTTGTTTTTGCTGTTTCAGGCGTTCAACTCTGCGCTGTCTGCGGGCAAGATGAACAAGCGGTTCATGTCCGCCTTGAAGGGCATCAACGAGTTCCTGGAGAGTGACCCGGACTGCAAGTTCCTGGTGGACGACGTCCTGTCCTTCGCTGACTGCTACTTGCTGCCCAGACTGCAGCACATGAGGGTGGCTGGAAAGGTGAGACAGAGACACAGAGAGAGAGAGAGAGTGAGAGATAGAGAGAGACAGACAGAGGGAGACAGAGAAGGAGAAGCAGAGAGATTGATAGCATGCTCTCCTTCAATCTGCAGAGGGTGGCTGGAACACAAGTGGAAGGGTGAGATAGAGAGAGAAAGAGAGAGACAGAGAGAGATGGTATGCTTTTCTTTGAGGATGGCAGTCAGGTGTGAAACAGACCCAGAGAGAGACAGACAGAGAAACAGACATCCATGTAAAAAAACCACCCAACAAAAACTGTATCAAGGAAATGGCAGATTCCAATGGGAATCGTCATCATTTTCATTCTTCCCTTTCTTAGCTTGCCTCAAATTATGGGTCATGGTTTGTTTTTCGTTTATTCAAAGCTTTTACAAGATTTGCATTTATTCCGGCCCAAACCGCCCAGCCGGAAGTTATAAGGAAGAAACACACCTAATATTATAGTATTAATTTTACTAGTAGCTCACTGTCGTCTGCTCTTTCTTGCATTCTTCTTCTTCTGCGTTCCCAGGCCATATGGCCATAATGGGTAAGGTACGTATGTGTCCGGTTTTCAGTTTTCACTGGTCTCCCCGCTGCGTACAGCCGACACATTCCGATTTCGGAGGAGTCTTTCTTGCATGGTGGGTACCGTGTGCTCGGGTGACAACATTGATGCAGTTTGGTTAGGCCTCTGTCATCTGCTGTGTTGACGATCAGTGATGTACCGAGGATTGAAAAGTGATAGGACAAACTGTCCTGAGAAGCACAAACTGTCCTGAGACAAGAGAAATCAACAGGACAATGTCCTGGCTCTTGCAGAAATCAGTAAGAAAGCGTGCCAGTGTTGAAAATTGAATTAGACATTTGTCTTGAACAGGGAAGAACACAATAGGACATTTAAATTTTTCATAGGTCAATGTCCTATGACCGGGGCCTCAGGACATCACTGGACGCTATCTTATTTTACACGGTGGAAGACAATTTTCCATATGCGTTTGTATAATGCTGATGGACAATAAAGAAACTTATGACTTATAGTGATATCTCTCGGGTTGGCGCCGTCAAAGATCTACCGAGTGAGAGAGTAAACTTGTGCGTGTCCCTGTTGTGCACAGAGCAGAAATGAAAGAGTCCCTTGCTGGTTTTAGTGCTTCAGGGAAGCACAAATGTGCACAGAGCAGAAATGAAAGAGTCCCTTGCTGGTTTTAGTGCTTCAGGGAAGCACAAATGTGCACAGAGCAGAAATGAAAGAGTCCCTTGCTGGTTTTAGTGCTTCAGGGAAGCACAAATGTGCTTTATGGGAAGCACTGCTCAGGGGTAGATTTTTCAATAAATACATGTTTTGGCAATCCAAGGCAGGCTACTAATACTTGTTCTCTCCCCTCTCTCCCCAGACGTACATCCAGGACTTTGACGACATCCCCGAGGAGTTCAGCACCCTGTGGCAGTACCTGGCCGACGCCTACCAGACGGAGGCCTTCCGCTCCACCATGCCTTCCGACCAGGACATCATCTTCCACTACGAGAAGAAGGCGGGCAGTCTGTCCCAGCGGCCCAGGCCGCGGCCCCGACCCACCCTGCAGAACTTCACCTACACCTTGGACGTGCCCGAGAGGGTGGCCCAGCTGCTGCAGCAGAGGGGAGGCCACCGCACCAACGGGGATGTGGCCCAGGAGCCTGTGGAGGAGCAGCAGACGGATCCCGTGGACATCTCCCCGCAGCACCCTGCGGATGAGGAGGAAAGCCCCCACCAGCAAGAAGAAGAGGTTGTGGGGGTCAGCCAGGGTGGGGTGGAGGAGCAGGAGGAACCGGCTGTTTCTGGAGCGGGGGATGAAGGTGGTGCGGATGTGGAGCAGTCGGTGGCTCAGGTGTCGCTCGAGGATGAGGTCCCGAGTCAGGAGCTTCGCTCTGCCGACAACAACGACGAGCCGGAAGAGGTGGCTTACGAGCCGCTCACGTCCGACGAAGCCGCTCCAGTCAACGCTGAGGAGAGTGCCGCTGTCGTCGAGGAACAAAGCCAGGCGTCGGAGGACGTTGACGTGGCTGCCGGTGACAGCGACAGTGTCATTGCCAATGATAGCGAAGCCAAGGACAACGACGGCGGCGGTGGTGGTGACGCGGGGGAGGTTGACACCAACATGAGCAGTGGGGGCGTAACGATCACCATCAACCAGGGAGTGGGGGTGGTGGGGAAAGAGGAGGGCAGCAAGGTGGGGAATGGGGAGGTGGTTGTCGACCAGCAAATCATCACGGACAATGTCGCCAACGCTGATGGGGAGGAGAGTGGGGGCGCTGCTACTGCTTCTACTACTACTACAGCCGAGTGATTATACTTACCTCACCATTCATTGGCCTCAAACTGCTGCACGGATCTTTATCATAATTGGCACTGTCGGCGCAAGCGCAGAGTGAATGCTATGGTTTTTTTCAAAGAGTGCCTGCTAAAAGAACCTCTCTGTTAACCCAATTTCTGATTTTGAGGAACACTTTATGAAGGTTTGTTGTGTAACTGCTCTTCTACGTTGGATCTACTTAATATCATAAAGAGAGGGATTTGAAGATGTAATGGAAAAGGGTCTTTTTAGACTGGAAGGAGGTTAAGTTTAGTTTTTTCCACCCATCAATGGTTAATGTAGATTTGTGGGCAGTGTGGAAACGTGTCTGTCTGTGTGGGTATTTTGATGAGGGAGAGAGGTGGAGATAGGGTGAGTGGTTCTGGGGAGACTGGGGAGTGTCGAGTCTAACATGTGGTGGAGTTTTCTACTTTAATTCTAATTTCTATAAAGAACAGGAGTGCCTTGAATTGGATCTAGGGCTTATTAGGTGGTCAGCATTTTGTTTAACCCCTTGAATGCCGGGCAGAAATTGAGAAAAAAATACATTAAAAATGGTCAAATGTAAAAGAGTCTAACCATTAGACTCGAAGCCGCCTCGCACTATCCAACCCTTTTAGTTGGAAGGAAATTCAGTTATGAACTCTATTCAACTACTCGTGGCCATGTGCCACCTTCACTATCAGCAAGCATTGGCTGTATTCCTCCCACAACTGCCTGAGTGAGGTGGAAGTAAATGGTGCTGTCGTCAATTCCTTCCGACCTGTTGGAAGGGTTTCATCCGACCAACATTTACATTTATGATTTCTACTCCGTCTGTCAACAGAAAGGAAAACTGTGGAAAGGTCACAACTGTTTTCATCCGACTGGGTTGGATAGTGTGAGGCGGCTTTTAGTCAATCTAGCAAAATGGTCTGAGGATATAACCCTCCTGACTGCTTAAAGCAAAAATAGCTATATCCCAGTTATCCCCCTTCATCTGATGACGTCATCAGTGACATTGTCGAGCCCGTACGTGATGCGTGATGTGGCAGTCAAGGGGTTAATTTGTTAAAAGTCAAGTCTGAATCGACGGGCAAGGCAAAAATAAATCCTATCACGTTTGAGCGGAAACATATTTTCACTTGTTCATCGATTGTTTGGGAGAGAGAATGCGGCGGTAGTTTTATTTTTCTGTTTTTCTTCAGTAATTGTGTAGGTGAGAAAGGTTTCCCTTTTATGTAGGCGAAAGAAAGAGACTTCTGTTTTGTTTTGTTTTGTTTAATCATTATTGATTGTGGCCAACTCCTATTGTGTAGCATTGTAGCTAGTAGTGAAAGTGTAGCCTTAGTAAAAGCCTGGTACTGCCTGTGATGACCTTACCTTACAATACATAATCAGCTTCACTCACCATGTTGCATGATGTGGTTCTGTCATGACCATCATTTTGTATACATCATACTTTAAGTAACTCTTTTGGCGCCATGTATTTGTTGACATTCTTCTTTGTAACTTTCATCTCAACTGACAAGAGGGAAGTCATTATTTTTTGGGAGTGTGCATGCGTTGCTTCAACGAAAGAAATGGTGATATAAGCTCTAAAAGCAGACAAACACATGGCAGGGCGCTTGGCAATGGCAGTGAATGTCTTTGCATTTGGTGGGAGTGTATCTAGAGCGATGTCTTGGGTGAATGTATGGTGCTAGAAGAGTTAATTCAGTATCATGGTCTTTCGACTCGGTTCCCTCATTTTTGTCTGGGTTAGAAAAAAGTTGAAAGTTCATTTTTGGTCACAAGCTGAGTTGTGCTTGTAAGCACAGAACTGTTGTGTCTAACCAGAAACGCCAGGTCACGGCTGTCGGTTGAGCTCTAGGCACTTCACAATCACAATGTTGCATCAAGGACTCCCTCTGTCCCTAGGAATGTGTTTGTGTTTTATTGTTGTGCACAATTTCCCGTAGTCTGTTTCCGTGTTGCATTTTGTCGTGGTTTAGTTTGTTGCATTGCTGATGGCTAACGGGGCCTAATAATAATATCGACTTCTGATTCAATTTCGACTTTTTTTTTTTAGCTGAAATGTTCGGTTTGGTCGCTTTTGCCCTGTAGTGCCTAATCAACACCTCATCCTGTTAAAACTTATTGCGTGCAAGATTAACAAAATGCGATAGCATGAATTTCAGAAGATTCTAGCCAAGTTATTACGCTTTTTAAGTTTCTTCTTTCTCATGGATCTTCAATTTGTAACTTAGTTTTAGTCCAGCCAATTTGTTGCACTTTAAAAATTAGTTTTTTTGTTTTGCATGTAAATCTCTTTCACTAGTTCAAGAGTCAGTGAGTGAGAAACTGCACATAGCAGCTGTTATAATTGGATCCGTCAAATGAGATCTCTGGATGGTTTTTGAAATTACTGTATTTTTTGGATTATTAGGTCAGTGATAAAATAGTAAGAAAGCATAATAGCATAATTTGAACTTTGTGTAAAATTTAGGGGCTGCGCCTTATAAAAAGGTGTACCGTATATTAAAAAAAAAAATGGTACCTTTCTCTGTTTTTCAAACTTTATTGTCCCACAGCAAGCCTGTTACGTGTATGTTTTGAGTGCTTAGGTATTTCCAGTGATATCGATAGATTAAATGCTGCTTTTTTGTTGTTTTTAAATAACCCTTCTAGGTGCCAAATCATCATGGCCAATTTTAGAGGTGCAATGTCTGGAGTAGTTGCGGATTTTCTGTTGGTAATTTATGTAAAAGTATAACTGATGCTACCAGATTTTCATACTCTGAAACGTGGATTGCCGTTCAAAATGAAATGGAATTTCTCGTGCGATGAAACATAAGCGAAGATATATTGGATGATTTTGTACAATTTAAAGTTGTGTGTACCCGCAGGGCATGCTTAATATAAACAATGATCCTGCATTACATGTTCATAATAGAAGCGTATAATTTATCCGACACTTGGCCAATAGGCCAATTGTTAACGTTATATCTTCTTGTTGTTTACTTTCCTGTTAACGATATATCTTGGGTAGTTTTTGTCCTGTTGTCTTCCAGTACTCATCACACCCACCTTCACCGTTTCCCTTACCCCCCATCGTACTCCCCCCCCCCCCCCCCAGTGACTGGCCCAACGTACATTGTTTTCAGGGGATAGCAGATTAATACAGTGGAACCTCCCTATAAAGAGCCTGAAAAATGAGCCCATCCTTCCTTTTGTACAGCGACCACAGTCAGTCACTGCTGACTAGTCTGTCTTCCTTCCTTCTGTATAGCGACCACAGTCACTGCTGACTAGTCTGTCTTCCTTCCTTCTGTATAGCGACCACAGTCACTGCTGACTAGTCTGTCTTCCTTCCTTCTGTATAGCGACCACAGTCACTGCTGACTAGTCTGTCTTCCTTCCTTCTGTATAGCGACCACAGTCACTGCTGACTAGTCTGTCTTCCTTCCTTCTGTATAGCGACCACAGTCACTGCTGACTAGTCTGTCTTCCTTCCTTCTGTATAGCGACCACAGTCACTGCTGACTAGTCTGTCTTCCTTCCTTCTGTATAGCGACCACAGTCACTGCTGACTAGTCTGTCTTCCTTCCTTCTGTATAGCGACCACAGTCACTGCTGACTAGTCTGTCTTCCTTCCTTCTGTATAGCGACCACAGTCACTGCTGACTAGTCTGTCTTCCTTCCTTCTGTATAGCGACCACAGTCACTGCTGACTAGTCTGTCTTCCTTCCTTCTGTATAGCGACCACAGTCACTGCTGACTAGTCTGTCTTCCTTCCTTCTGCATAGCGACCACAGTCACTGCTGACTAGTCTGTCTTCCTTCCTTCTGTATAGCGACCACAGTCACTGCTGACTAGTCTGTCTTCCTTCCTTCTGCATAGCGACCACAGTCACTGCTGACTAGTCTGTCTTCCTTCCTTCTGCATAGCGACCACAGTCACTGCTGACTAGTCTGTCTTCCTTCCTTCTGCATAGCGACCACAGTCACTGCTGACTAGTCTGTCTTCCTTCCTTCTGTATAGCGACCACAGTCACTGCTGACTAGTCTGTCTTCCTTCCTTCTGTATAGCGACCACAGTCACTGCTGACTAGTCTGTCTTCCTTCCTTCTGCATAGCGACCATAGTCACTGCTGACTAGTCTGTCTTCCTTCTGCATAGCGACCACAGTCACTGCTGACTAGTCTGTCTTCCTTCCTTCTGCATAGCGACCACAGTCACTGCTGACTAGTCTGTCTTCCTTCCTTCTGCATAGCGACCACAGTCACTGCTGACTAGTCTGTCTTCCTTCTGCATAGCGACCACAGTCACTGCTGACTAGTCTGTCGCTGTAGAACTTTGGGAGGATCTACGGAAATGTGCGAGTTCAGAGAAAACGGACAGTAGAAAAAGAAGACAGGAAACTTGGCCCAGCCAGCCAGGTCCCGCTGATCGGTCCAACAAGATCTTACTAGAGAGAGGGGTCTTCCTAGGGAGGAGGACGCTCAGTAGGCCAGATGTGAAGAGGAAAGATTCGGTGAACATATTTTGGGTCACGTCTGAGGGAGTCTTAATAGGGAAGGTGTTAATACTATAGATGTATAATAGGCAGGTTCCACTGTACTGTAAAGTGTTAAAGTCGTACTCAGCATGGAAAAAAGCAAAACGCATTAACATCTTTGGTGAGCACCGTTCTTTCCGTTAAGAATAAATGACATTTAATCTCAATGAAAAACTCCAGGAGAATGGGTAGGGACTAAGGGAGTGAGGGGTTATATAACAAAAAGAAGACGAAAAGCAATTTACTTGTGCAAAGTCTTTACATTGGAAAGAATGCTTACAAGCTGTGCTAAAAAAAAGAACAGAAAAAAAAAGGCTTATGATTGTGTTTTTGTATTGTTCAAAAAAGTTATTTAGCGCATGACCTTAAAGCTCAATGCGCTTGTCCGTCTATGAGCAACGTTGGCTTACAGTTGACAAATGCTGCTTCACTTGACACCTGTTGGCAGGTTTTGTTTCTTTGTTTTTGTTTCTAACCGATGCCATTTTTTATTTTTAGCACTAAGCAATAATATTGTGTTTACTTCTAGATTTATATTTTTGTTAGTTTATTTTTTGTACTAATATTTTCGCTTGTGGAATGATTTTGTTTCTGCGTGCGCAATTGGAAAGAAAAAGAGTTTGTAACTATTGAAAGGATTTTGACAAAATTATGAATTTTTTTTCTCTTTCAGATTTTGAGAATTTATTTTTGTTGTATTTTATGGAAATACCTGATAGTGATATTATTTTGCTGATTTCGACAAATACTTCTTTTTTTATAATGTAATATTTGGCCGCTATCAAGCCATCTTAATTACAGGTGTGGAAACTACGTGGGGAATATTTGAGTTGCAATGCTGCAGAGTTCTTTTCTGCCTGGATTCCCTCCCTTTCTGCTGTATTTGTGTAAATCAGAGTTGTAAGAGGAAAAACATACTTTTTCATCCATTTTTGTTTGCGTTAACTTTACAATTTTCAAAAAGTTTTCTCGTACAACTGAACAACAAAAGAAACTGACTATTGTTTTGTTCCGACATCTTTTTCCTCGTCGTGTAAACCGTTTCAAGCTCTCAAAGTTTCCCATCGATTGTGAATTTATTAAGCCACGCTCTTTCACAATGGATGACTCGTGTTATGGAAAGTGTTCATGAGGCACAGCCCACAGTCACAAACTGGGTGCTTGAGTATTAGACCCAAGCTTACCAGCCCTCCACAATGTGTCAGAACTTTGTCCATCTGACCTGGGTGTCACAAAGTCCATACTACTACTGCTAGTGATGATAGATTATAAAGCGAGTATCATCTAATGTCACCTTGCAAAGCCATATGCTGTCATTCACTTATAAAGGTTTTCCGTAGCATTTGCATGTATATAATGTACAATTTAAACACAATCGTGCACAAAACGGAGACTGGATTGTACTTTTTCCTGAGTTTTTGTTGCACCTGCTGCTTCCTTTATGATCAAATCACGTGTCATAATGTATAATATCACAGACAGCTAAAGACATGTGACATTCTAGTGACTGTTTCTGTGCACTTTGACACAGTTGCGCTTACAAGTGCAATCACAGAACTTTGCACTTACACTTGTTGTGTACTTCACAAGCCAAGTGATCTTGATGTATCTCATCAGTTTGTGTGCATTACGTTGTCTACTTCATGAAGCATATCACAGTGACTTCATATATCGTTTTACTTTCTGGAATTGGAAGGGAAAAAAAGCAATTAAAAAAGCATTATAATACTGGAGAAAACATGTATTGAAATAAAAGTATTGTTGGTTTAATATGCTAAAATTCATATCTCCATGATTGGACATGTATTAATTTATAATGTAGGAGTCACAATGCCATAACTTATTGGATAATTATGGGATTTTGGGGGGGTCATAAATTTGAAACAAAAATCTAAGTATTTCAAGAGAAATTTTTATTATAACATTTTTGAAACAAAGAAAGAGTTTAAGATGAATGTGTGTAAAGACTAAAGTGAACTTGAACAACAGTTTATTCTTTATATACACTTTTGAATTCTTATTTGGAATGTTAATGTGCGGTTTTACATATCTGTCTGTCCGTTTATGTTTAATTCATTTTGATACCTTTTATTTTGGAGCGCTTGTGAGTTAGCAAACAATTGTCCTGCCATCTCTGTTAATGTGGACCATGCGCATATATATGTTTGAAACTGGCTGTCAGGTCCATTTGTGCCGAAACTTTTTTTTAAAATTTGCATCGCCTTCATGTTATGGGAAATTGTATGGGGAACAATGCTTTTTAGAAAGAAGTGATTATTTTTTGTTTAGTTTTTTTAAAATCGAGCAAAGTTTGTTTTTCTATTTTTTATTTGCGCAAATGTTAAGATAATCGCACCATAAAATTCTCGGGCATTTTCCCACCATTTTCTTGTTATGTTTACATTTTTGTTATAATTTTTTGGGGAAATTTTATGTTTACATTTGGAATAGTTTTTTGGACAAAATTAAAGTCGCTGTATGCGCTTACGTTACTTTGAGAGTTGCCTGCAGACTTTTCTGCCGGAGTCTGTTGATTTTGTTGATATCAAACCATTTGCCAATTCTGCGACTGTTATTGTTTTGTCATATACAATAGTGGGAGACCCCAAATGCCTTGCATATATAGAGTTGATCTGATTTTGTACATATACACAAGAGATAATTTAGCTGCAATAACTATGATCTATCAAAAGTAAATAAACACTGCTGTGAAGGGGGTAAATAAGAATTATTGTTGTTAACAAAACATTTTTTTTGTCTATTTGTACTAGAAAAATAATTTCAATTGTATTATGTTTTCATACTTCGTCTTTTTTATTTAATTTTTTTTCTATAAATTCTACCCAACTAAAATGTATAGCTATAATTCATTGAAAATTATATTTAAAAAGTGTGGAATATTTGATGCCATAGCAACTTATGATTTTAAAAACAAGTATTCAACCGTGTCAATTTTTGTGAAGTAAAAGAAAAAAGATGGTTTTTTGTTTTTTGTTCATGGGAACAAATGATGATTATCACAGGCACAAAAAGATAACACTATTTTTGGATCAGTCTTTGCAGTAAAGATTAATTATCTAATTATATATCGACTGGCTTAAATTTCAAAGTGGTGTAACCAGCAGAGTTTAGTACACGTCTTGCCATGCCATGTATCACAGAATCATGTAACCACCAACTTGGAGGAACAAATAAATATTGTTGAAAAAAAAGAGAGAAGAGACTAGTGTTTTTTTCGAGGAATGTTTGTTGCACATCCTTATCTATTAGGGGTGTGTGTTGTTTTCCTTAGTGGGTGTGTGTGTGTTGTTTTCCTTGGTGTATGTGTGTTGTTTTCCTTGGTGTGTGTGTTGTTTTCCTTGGTGTGTGTGCGTGTTGTTTTCCTTGGTGTGTGTGTGTTGTTTTCCTTGGTGTGTGTGTTGTTTTCCTTGGTGTGTGTGTTGTTTTCCTTGGTGTGTGTGTGTTGTTTTCCTTGGTGTGTGTGTGTTGTTTTCCTTGGTGTGTGTGTTGTTTTCCTTGGTGTGTGTGTGTTGTTTTCCTTGGTGTGTGTGTGTTGTTTTCCTTGGTGTGTGTGTGTTGTTTTCCTTGGTGTGTGTGTTGTTTTCCTTGGTGTGTGTGTGTGTTGTTTTCCTTGGTGTGTGTGTTGTTTTCCTTGGTGTGTGTGTGTTGTTTTCCTTGGTGTGTGTGTGTGTTGTTTTCCTTGGTGTGTGTGTGTGTTGTTTTCCTTGGTGTGTGTGTGTGTTGTTTTCCTTGGTGTGTGTGTGTTGTTTTCCTTTGTGTGTGTGTGTGTTGTTTTCCTTGGTGTGTGTGTGTGTGTGTTTTCCTTGCTATGTGTGTGTGTGTGTTGTTTTCCTTGGTGTGTGTGTGTGTGTTGTTTTCCTTGCTATGTGTGTGTGTGTGTTGTTTTCCTTGCTATGTGTGTGTGTGTGTTGTTTTCCTTGCTATGTGTGTGTGTGTTGTTTTCCTTGCTATGTGTGTGTGTGTGTTGTTTTCCTTGCTATGTGTGTGTGTGTTGTTTTCCTTGCTATGTGTGTGTGTGTTGTTTTCCTTGCTATGTGTGTGTGTGTGTTGTTTTCCTTGTTATGTGTGTGTGTGTGTTGTTTTCCTTGTTCTGTGTGTGTGTGTGTTGTTTTCCTTGTTCTGTGTGTGTGTGTGTTGTTTTCCTTGTTCTGTGTGTGTGTGTGTTGTTTTCCTTGTTCTGTGTGGTGTGTTGTTTTCCTTGTTCTGTGTGGTGTGTTGTTTTCCTTGTTCTGTGTTTGTGTGTGTGTGTGTTGTTTTCCTTGCTCTATGTGAGTGTGTGTGTGCATTGCTATAAAACTTGAAGCAAAGGGAAGCAACTTACAAACAAAATCTGGTTTATTCAGAACTGTGAAATTTACTCCCAACGTATTGCAACACACACTCTATTTCCAAACACACACGCACACACAGAAAATGAGTACATAACCATAACCCATCAAGAACTCCAAACTGAACTAAGCAGTCACCAAGCACAACAAAAAGTCTGATCTTACAACAGTAACTCAAGACACATCACTTTCAGCTAATATATAAGAAAATTAAAGCGATTAGGTGCAGTGGGTGGCACTGTACTAGCGATGACATGCTCTCCAGCTTGAATTTCTCTGATTTAAACTGGTCGACTCCAGAAGGAGGCAAAGGGCTAAAAACATGTAGGTTAATTCCAAACTACTGGAAACTACTGAATACACAAAACTTATTACCATTTAAAACACACACACACACACACACACACACCAACAGCAAAGCAACAAATAAATACAAAAAGCAAATTACAAAAATTTGCACCGCTGCCTTCTTTCATCTATATAAAATAAATTAGGGATGCAATCACAAACATGTATATCACAGAAAAAACGTTTGTGCATCAAAACCTTTTCCACTCACTCTGCACTAGGCCTTACTGTTTGAACGTGGAGTCTTTCGGATGAGACGATAAACCGAGGTCCCGTGTGCCCATGCACTTAGCACACGTTAAACCCAGTGGCAACGAAAAAAGTTAATTTGGTCAAAATTTACCACCATCCCCTTTCCTTCCTCATCAGTCACACAAAAATCACATGCCCCCCAAAAAAGGGTGGCGCGCTTCTGGCTGCAACTCCAGGTGGGAGCAACCCAGATTTCAGAGACACGCTTCTGTAACTATGAAGTACCAATACTAAATAAACAATAAGCACAAGCTATTTTAGGCTCATTCAGCCATTTTGATGGCCCCCAGAGGGCATATTTGAGGTCAGAAAAAACAGACCAACTGAGTACAGAATGCATTGCCTCATAAAAGTGAATCAAAAAAAAAGAAGTAATAAACAGTTCTTCTATAGCGCTATTCTCCTGACACAGCAGAACTCACCGCGCTTTACATTGAAACATGAAAAAGTGATGTTAACTCACGTACACAACACACACTAAAAACACAAAAACAAAAAATGTGGATGGAAGGATTGAGGGTTAGAATGGACAGACAGAAATTAACATATATCAATTCTATTTCTAGTGTTGGATTTTGGGGGCTTAGATTAGATTAGAGGAAAACAAAGCTTTAGTTTCAAGGAGCTCTAATTGCCCCCAGACTCACTTTTCAGCCATTTGCATGATTCCTAAATCCCATGCCGGATACAACTAGAACTGCCCCACATGAAGGATGCATTCTAATCTGTCAGTGAATGGCGTTCATGGTCCATGGACGGGGGAAATGGCGAAGTTCGACGAGAAGCTTTCACTGCTTGGTCGGCTATTTCCCCTTTTCCTTGAAGTAGTCCGCTGCACACACACACACTTTGTAAAAAAGCATAATGTAATGCTTATTCGATGTCCATCTGGAAATAAAATTTTGATTTGACTTGACTTGACTTGACACACACACATATAATTTGATATTTGAAATGTTGTATTGTTGATGAAGATATTGTAGATAATATGTAAGTCACCCACTCTCTTCCCTTTCTATTTTGATTTGACTTGACTTGACTTGACACACACACATATAATTTGATATTTGAAATGTTGTATTGTTGATGAAGATATTGTAGATATGTAAGTCACCCACTCTCTTCCCTTTCTAATGTGTGCGCCCACGCCCGCATTTGTGTGTGTGTGTGTGTATGTGTGTGTGTGTGCGTGCATTTGATAAAATGTGTGTGTCAAGTCAAGTCAAAATGATCTTTATTGACGATAAAGGAATAAGCTAAACAAAGCTTTTTTTCATCCTGTCGTATGTGTGTGTGTGTGTGTGTGTGTGTGTGTGCGTGTGTGCGTGTGCGTGCGTTTGATGAAATGTGTGTGTGTGTGTGTTAAATGCTGATGGTAATGTACCATATTTCACGGACTATAAGGCGCACCCCCCAAATGTTACACAAAATTCAGATGTTGTTATTCTAGTTCCTTACTATATCATCAGTCACGTTATAAGGCGCAGGGGTCTCAGTCTGGGAACAAAGTATGGCCTTATAGTCCGTAACATACTGTACTATATGTTCTTACTGTATTATTAGTCACATTGCAAGGCGCAGGGGTCTCAGTCTGGGGGAAAAAAGTATCGCCTTATAGTCCGTAACATACTGTACTATATGTTCTTACTGTATTATCAGTCACATTGCAAGGCGCAGGGGTCTCAGTCTGGGGGAAAGTATCGCCTTATAGTCTGTAACATACTGTACTATATGTTCTTACTGTATTACCAGTCACATTGCAAGGCGCAGGGGTCTCAGTCTGGGGAAAAAGTATCGCCTTATAGTCCGTAACATACTGTACTATATGTTCTTACTGTATTACCAGTCACATTATAAGGCGCAGGGGTCTCAGTCTGGGGGGAAAGTATCGCCTTATAGTCCGTAACATACTGTACTATATGTTCTTACTGTATTACCAGTCACATTACAAGGCGCAGGGGTCTCAGTCTGGGGAGAAAGTATGGCCTTATAGTCCGTAACATACTGTACTATATGTTCTTACTGTATTACCAGTCACATTATAAGGCGCAGGGGTCTCAGTCTGGGGGGAAAGTATCGCCTTATAGTCCGTAACATACTGTACTATATGTTCTTACTGTATTACCAGTCACATTGCAAGGCGCAGGGGTCTGTCTGGGGGAAAGTATGGCCTTATAGTCCGTAACATACTGTACTATATGTTCTTACTGTATTATCAGTCACATTGCAAGGCGCAGGGGTCTCTGTCTGGGGAGAAAGTATCGCCTTATAGTCCGTAACATACTGTACTATATGTTCTTACTGTATTACCAGTCACATTACAAGGCGCAGGGGTCTCAGTCTGGGGAAAAAGTATGGCCTTATAGTCCGTAACATACTGTACTATATGTTCTTACTGTATTATCAGTCACATTATAAGGCGCAGGGGTCTCAGTCTGGGGAAAAAGTATCGCCTTATAGTCCGTAACATACTGTACTATATGTTCTTACTGTATTATCAGTCACATTGCAAGGCGCAGGGGTCTGTCTGGGGAAAAAGTATCGGCTTATAGTCTGTAACATACTGTACTATATGTTCTTACTGTATTATCAGTCACATTGCAAGGCGCAGGGGTCTCAGTCTGGGGGAAAAGTATGGCCTTATAGTCCGTAACATACTGTACTATATGTTCTTACTGTATTATCAGTCACATTGCAAGGCGCAGGGGTCTCAGTCTGGGGGAAAGTATCGGCCTTATAGTCTGTAACATACTGTACTATATGTTCTTACTGTATTATCAGTCACATTGCAAGGCGCAGGGGTCTGTCTGGGGGAAAGTATGGCCTTATAGTCCGTAACATACTGTACTATATGTTCTTACTGTATTACCAGTCACATTGCAAGGCGCAGGGGTCTGTCTGGGGGAAAGTATCGCCTTATAGTCCGTAAAATACAGTACTTATGTTCTTACTGATTATCAAAAGCGCTATATAAATAACAATTGTACTATTATTATTATTATTATCATAATTTCACAGTTTTTCCACAGCCTCCACACACACACTGGGGCACATGTTGTGGGTGTGTTGGATATTATTAAAGCTACCATTATTAAAAGTATCGGCTTATGATGATGTTGTTGTTGTCTTACCCTGGCTTAAAGACTCTTAGGGATCATCACAACAGCCGAAGCTGTTCTGAACACTATGGTACAAATGCACCAGCTAGGGATGAGAACATTAGCGCTGCGTGAATAACAATTTATTATTATTATTATTATAATAATTTCAGCCACAGCCTCCACACACACACTGGGGCACATGGTGGGTGTTTGGACTGATTAAAGCTACCATTATTATGCTGAGGAGTTTTGTCTTACCCTGGCTAAAAGACAATCCCCCAACAGCCGAAGCATGAACACTAGCATAACCATTTTGGGATAGCCTTGGTGTTCTAGCTTTTTGATTACCCCGAATTGGTCTGACACAGCCTTATGATGATGACAATTACCCAGTCTTTCTGGGGAACAGGTTGTATGATGATGATAATTACCCAGTCTTTCTGGGGAACAGGTTGTATGATGATAATTACCCAGTCTTTCTGGGGAACAGGTTGTATGATGATGATAATTACCCAGTCTTTCTGGGGAACAGGTTGTATGATGATAATTACCCACTCTTTCTGGGGAACAGGTTGTATGATGATGATAATTACCCAGTCTTTCTGAGGAACATGTTGTATGATGATAATTACCCAGTCTTTCTGGGGAAGATGTTGTATGATGATCACAATTACCCAGTCTTTCTGGGGAACAGGTTGTATGACAATTACTCAGTCTTTCTGGGGAACATGTTGTATGATGATAATTACCCAGTCTTTCTGAGGAACATGTTGTATGATGATAATTACCCAGTTTTTCTGGGGAACAGGTTGTATGATGACAATTACCCAGTCTTTCTGGGGAACATGTTGTATGATGATAATTACCCACTCTTTCTGGGGAACAGGTTGTATGATGATAATTACCCAGTCTTTATGGGGAACATGTTGTATGATGATAATTACCCAGTCTTTCTGGGGAACAGGTTGTATGATGATGACAATTACCCAGTCTTTCTGGGGAACATGTTGTATGATGATGATAATTACCCAGTCTTTCCACGGCCTCCACACACACACTGGGGAACATGTTGTGGGTGTAGGTGGCCACCAGCAGTAGAGACAGCGTCTTCACCAACACCAGACCTTTCTTCTCCTGGAAGCACACATGCACACACAATGCGCATGCACGCATACACGCATACACAATTTCAATTTCAATTTAATAATAATCCTTTGACCCCTCTTGGGGGCATGGAGGATAAACAGAATATAAAACAAGTGTCAACAAGCACAAAATAAACACTCATCAAACAAACTAAGCTCCAGTCTATTGTCAAACAACTTTTCCTGATTTTATTTTGCAATTTTCAATTTGAATTTTGGCTTGGACATAAACTGACAAAAGTAAAAAACTGATTTCTTATTTATATACCTCGACAACATATCTTGATGTTCTTCAAAATATGGACATTCAATAAATAAAAAAAATGATATTCATCACCAATAACACCCATATCACATTTGTCACACAAACGGTCCTGTCGGTCAAGTCCAAATCGTCATCCTGTTTCAATTGATATTTTATGACAACTACATCTAAATTTCATTAAACTTATAATATATTTATCAGGCAATGTCATAACATATTTCTCTCTCCGAAATGTTGTTTTATAATGTCTATAATAGAAACATTTGTTACTCGATTGATTTGTTACACATACACACACATGTATGCACGTACATGCACACATACACACACTCACACAAACAAACACTCACACACAAACACAACACGAGCAAAAATTAACATCAATAATAAAAACAATTTCAAAATTTGGAGATTTGACCGTTCCTTTGAAGACTAACAAGCTTCACATTTTGAAATCAATAAACGAACAGAAATCCCCCACCCCTAAAAGGCACACAACCGCTATCAAGGCCACCTACGGTACATAATCACCTAGCCCAGAGCAGGAAAGAGGCACAGAGGAGCTAACCCGGGAACGTCCTCTCGAAGGAATACTCACGTTTTTGGCGTAGATGGAGTTTCTGTCGGCCCGCACACACCTGAAGTGGGTATCATGGAAGTAGACGCCCTCCTCCCTGGTCTGCTGGGAGTTCTTGAAGGCGTCCAATAACTGCTGGATTTGATCCGTGAACAGCTGCACGCATATGATTATTTCTATTATTATACAGCACACTATATTATTAAGAATAATAACTAATAATAAATCCTCAAGTGCATGCCTCCTCTCTGGTCTGCTGGTAATTCTTGAAGGCGTTCGACAATGCTGGGTTTGATCTGTAACCAGCTGGACACGTATACACCACGTCAGCGCATTACTACTACTACTAATAATAATAATGAATATTTAGGGTGCTTAATCTTAACAAAAGCCCTAAGCGCTTACAATCATGATAAAAACAATACTAACAAAATGAAAAGCTAGACAACACACAAAACACTCACACGAACTTGAGGTCAAACACACACACACACACACACACACCAACAAAACACACACACACACACACACACGCGCGCGCACACACACACATGACTCAATGGATAACCTTTGCAGGAGGAGGAGGAGAAAGATTATGTTTTGAAGAGAGTTGTTTTGAGGGAGGACTTGAAAGAAGAGAGGCTGTTTGAGGTTCGGAGTGCAGAAGGGAGGCCGTTCCAGGAGGAGGGAGCTTGGAAAGAAAAAGAACGTTCACCAAGAGTTCTGGCACGGAAACGAGGGATCTGCAGAACGTGAGTGTCAGAGGAGGAGCGAAGTAGTCTAGTGGGAGTAAAAATCGATAGAAGATCAGAGAGATATGATGGGGCCAAACCATTCAGCGACTTGTAACATAATAGAGAGAGTTTATACTCAATGCGCTTTTCAACAGGGAGCCAGTGGAGAGATTGAAGCAAAGGAGAAACATGAGAGGTCCTCGGGCATTTCAGGACGAGGCGAGCAGCATTATTTTGGACTTTCTGCAATTTAATCAGGAGATTTTGTGGGCAGCCAGCAAGGAGAGAATTACAGTAATCAAGTCTTGAAAGAACAAAGGCAGAAATGAGGGTTTTGGTGGCTTCTTCAGACATAAGATGACGTACAGAACTGATGCGCCGAAGCTCCAAATAGCAAGCACGGCAGACAGAAGAAATTTGACTTTGAAAAGAGAGTGTCTGGTCCAGTACAACGCCTAGATTGCGCACGGTAGTAGAGGTCTGAATGAGAGAGTTTCCAAGTTGGACAGAAGTAGGGACAGAGATTGTAGACATGAGCCTTTTTGATAGAATGAAAATCAGTTCAGTTTTGTCGTTGTTTAGCTGGAGCTTGTTGTAAGTCATCCATGCCTTGATGTCAGAAATACATAGCTGTGTACTATACATGTATATACTGTTCTGTCACATAATTATTGATGGTTATCAAATAACAATTAATGTTGAGGCAGATGCCCTCTTCTCGTGTCTGCTAGGAGTTTGTGAAAACATCCTGACAATTCTCAGATCTGGTTCCGAAACAATTTAATATGCAAAATGATAAAAAATAAAAATAAAAATCATCATCATCAAAATAATGATCATCATCATTTTACTTTATGTGTATATCAACCACAAACACTAATGGTTTTAGAATAATTTGATTTGAATTACACAACATTCATTCCTTAAAACTTTTCTCTTCACATAAATATGGCCTTAATTTTTTTGTTGTGCCTGGTGCAATTCAATGAACACAACCTAATTTTTTGCAGTGACAAAATTTGGCACAGTTATGAAACTCAACTCAACTCAACTCAACTTCAAAACGCACAATACAAGAAGAAAAGTCACACACATACACACACACAATACAGCCACACACAGACAAGAACAATTTTAAAAGCTGGGACAAAGAGATAATCGTGGGTTAGCCAATATTTTGGGCAATTCATGTTTGTGTTAAGTGTACTCCACTGCGTACATAAACATACACACAGGCATGCACATATGTCCATATGTAGAGACCTTTGGACATGCATGCACACAAATACACAATTGCAAGCACACACACACATCATCCAGCACTGCAGTGAAAAGTACTCATCCAACAAGCCAGTGTAGTCATCAATCAGCAAACACTAGTGCAGTGGAAGGACATGGTGGCGCCCTCAGAGGAGGACATCACTCACGCTGACTCTGCGACTAAGACAGTATGGTTGTCAGCAGGGGGCTTAGTAGGTGGTGTCCTGAACAGGCTCCACTGAACTCCACTGAAGCGACTCAGCAGCAGTGCAGTGTCTCCTCGGTTGGTTGCCTCCTGACGGCCTAAGACAGATTCGCTCCTCTTGGACTGCTGGTTTTGGATTCTGCGACTTGAACAAACCGGGGTGTGGCTGCGAGTTGGGATTTGGAATATCCCAGAAGATGAGACAGCAAGAAACCACTAGTGCAGTGAAGTACAATCCAGTGCCGTGTGCATCAAAAGCTGTGACAACCAAAAGCCGACACACTGCAGTGACGTGCAAGTTAGTCAGTGAGAAGGCGACTCAAGCACACAGTCCAGTCCAAACTGCCACAGACATGTCCTCACTGCTAGACAGGCCAAAAAAGAGTCACGTTGAAACGCCCACTCGCTCTCTGGTTTCAGCGGAATCCCACAATGCAGCCTCTAGTGACCTGTTTCATTGACAGAGAAATAGCATACCATAATTAACAACCTGCCTTAAAATTAACGAAAGAGCCAGTCACGTAGCTAGACTGACTTTAACTCGTCTAGCACCGTGGTACTAACCCACACTTCACTCCCACCAAATGCAAAGACATTCACTGCCAAGTGGCCTGTCGTGTGTTTGTCCATTTTCAGAGCTTATGTCAGTGATAGTTTCCATTAAAGCAACACATGTGCACTCGAAAAAATAGTTTACCCCCCCATCCACCCCGCTCGGTTGAGATGCAACGGACAAGCAAGAACGTGAACAAAATACATGGTGCTAGAAGAGATGAATACAGCCAGGCTTACACTGAACCCCAAGGAAGCAGTGCGGATGGAACAAACTTTATGTCACGTACAGCCAATCATACACTGCCTAACATTACCAATGCAACCAATCGTAGTCCGCCTTACACTGAGAACAGCCAATCATAGCCAGCCTTACATTGAAGCCCATGGAGGCGGCGCGGATGGAGCAGTCTTTGCGTCGTACGATGGCGCACTGGTGAACATGGTCTGTGGAGATGAGGGTGTCCTGAATCAAACTCTGCAGCTGGGACATCTTGATGGAGTCCTGAAAACACACAGCAAGATAATTGTCACTAAAAAAACACAACTACTTGTTTCATACCCTATTATATGACACGCCCTTCAAATTTGACACAAAGTTACCCTATTATATGACACACCCTTCAAATTTGACACAGAGTTACCCTATTATATGACACACCCTTCAAATTTGACACAAAGTTACCCTATTATATGACACACCCTTCAAATTTTACACAAAGTTACCCTATTATATGACACACCCTTCAAATTTTACACACATTTCCGATTTTATTACAGAGGAACCCCCCTGTCAAACCATCCAAAATAAACGCTGATCATCACACAAGGGCGTGGCGGGTCTTTAAGTGGGAGGGAGTCTTAATAGGGAGGGTCTTAATAGGGAGGTTCCACTGTATATCTAATCACAACTACTTTATCAGACACATTATAAAGCACAGGGGTCTCGTTCAGAGATAGAAGTATTGCCTTATAAGCTATAGTCTGGACAATATGGTAATAGGTCATATGATCATTACAAGGGATGGCATTCTAATAAAATAAACAATAAACAATAATAGATGGTTACAATGACAATAATGAATAGATTCGAGACTCAAGAAAAGTAGAAGATACGTATCATGGATGAGATATGTAAATCATCTATGAATATAAGGAGAGAGAGAGAGAGAGATTGAGAGAGAGATTGAGAGAGAGAGAGATTGAGAGAGAGAGAGAGAGAGAGAGAGAGAGAGAGAGAGAGAGAGAGAGAGAGAGAGAGAGAGAGAGAGAGAGAGAGAGAGAGAGAGAGAGAGAGAGAGAGAGAGAGAGAGAGAGAGAGAGAGTGACATACACAGGAGACATACAGAGAGAAGGAGAGACAATACTGACACAGGCGAGTACAATGCAAAACTACAGGTACATCATGCATGCACGTTGGTGAGTGGTGCGCACACACCACACACACACAAACATGCACGCAAGCATGGCGCATGCACGCACACACACACAGATGCGTGCACATGAAACCAAAGTACCAGAATTCACAGTGCAACAAAATACATGAAACACACAATGCAACAAAATACATGAAACACACAATGCAACAAAATACATGAAACACACAATGCAACAAAATACATGAAACACACAATGCAACAAAATACATGAAACACACAACAAAATACATGAAACACACAACAAAATACATGAAACACAATGCAACAAAATACATGAAACACAATGCAACAAAATACATGAAACACAATGCAACAAAATACATGAAACACACAATGCAACAAAATACATGAAACACAATGCAACAAAATACACATGAAACACAATGCAACAAAATACATGAAACACACAATGCAACAAAATACATGAAACACACAATGCAACAAAATACATGAAACACACAATGCAACAAAATACATGAAACACAATGCAACAAAATACATGAAACACAATGCAACAAAATACATGAAACACAATGCAACAAAATACATGAAACACAATGCAACAAAATACATGAAACACAATGCAACAAAATACATGAAACACAATGCAACAAAATACATGAAACACACAGTACAACAAAATACATGAAACCAAAGTACCGGAATACACAGTGCAACAAAATACATGAAATCAGAGTACCAGAATTCACAATGCAACAAAATACATGAAACACACAATGCAACAAAATACATGAAACACACAATGCAACAAAATACATGAAACACAATGCAACAAAATACATGAAACACACAATGCAACAAAATACATGAAACACACAATGCAAAATCAGAGTACCAGAATAAATACATGAAACACACAATGCAACAAAATACATGAAACACACAACAAAATACATGAAACACAGTACAACAAAATACATGAAACACAGTACAACAAAATACATGAAACACAGTACAACAAAATACATGAAACCAAAGTACCGGAATACACAGTGCAACAAAATACATGAAATCAGAGTACCAGAATTCACAATGCAACAAAATACATGAAACCAAAGTACCGGGATCCCAGGCTGAGTTTTCACATCCACCACATCTAAACCGTGACCCGCCATCATGCACAACTTTCTTTCCTTAGTAATATGAATTCAACTTATTCTTGTTCCCGAAAAAAACTACAGTAGTCAAGTGTTTTGTTGCAAGAAACCCCACACCACACAAAACCCCAGCGTCAAAGGCTGCTTCCAACTGGAGAACCTAATGCATATATCTATGGGAAGAATTTGGTAGTATTAACCCTTTCACCACCAAAATAATATTTTGAACCAGCTCCACAGAATACTTACATCATCAAAAAGTATTAACCTTTTCACTGCCAATTCTTTTTTTTTTTTAGAGATGTTAACTTTCATGAAATTTGCTAAAAATACAAAACTGCACTATTATGGAATTCTCCAAGGCATGTACTCAATAAATTAAACATTTCCTAATCTCCCCAAATCAATAGCATCAGATCATTGGGTAGCAGATTAACCCATCATTGTGATTGATTCAATGTCTTACAGTTGTTCAGTGAAGAAGCTGCAGAAACAAGATGCTGGCTGGGAAGGAGTTAAATCTGAATCTGCTATAAAATGATAACAAATCATTAAAACCATAGAGCTGTTGATTTTGAAAAGATAAGGAAAGCCCACAGCGTAAACGCTTTACAGAGAAATGTCCAGTATTGAGGAAGTCATTATCTTTTCTCTCTCTAGCCAAGCCTGGAAGAAAATCTGGAGTCTTTAAAATTAGCTGGGGATGAAAGGGTTAAGCCAAGACACCAACAGCGTAAACATAGAGGGAGAAAACAGCCAATGGAAAGGCAGGCCTTGGCTTGCCAGCTCTTTCCGAGGCAACTTGGCGGTTATCACCATCCACTGAAATGGGCTGACCCACAAAATGGGCAGTAGATTGTCAGAGAGGGACTATGAAGCTGATAACACGAATGATAAAGAAATGAGAGACAGAGAGAGAGAGAGAGAGAGAGAGAGAGAGAGAGAGAGAGAGAGAGAGAGAGAGAGAGAGAGAGAGAGAGAGAGAGAGAGAGAGAGAGAGAGAGAGAGAGAGAGAGAGAGAGAGAGAGAGAGAGAGAGAGAGAGAGAGAGACAGAGAGAGAGAGAGAGAGAGAGAGAGAGAGAGAGAGAGAGAGAGAGAGAGAGAGAGACAGACAGACAGAGAGACAGACAGACACTCAGACAGACAGACAGAGGCAGGTCGACAGAAGAAACATAGAGGATGAACAAGAGAGAGACAGAGACAGGGAAACAGAGAGAGAGAGAGAGAGAGAGAGGGAGAGAGAGAGGGAGAGAGAGAGAGAAAGGGGGGGGGGAGAGAGGGAGAGAGACAGAGAGAGATGATGGGAAGAAGAAAGGGGGTGGCATAAGGAAGCAGGTATTTGTATTGTAATTATAACTTTCGTTTTTACAGTCTTCTCACTTGAAACAAGAGGAAAAACAAATAAACCGACAGCTACATGCCTTTCCCAAACTACCTTCACTTTAAGGCACACCCATTAATATTACAGTGGAACCTTCCTTATAAGACCTCCCATTATAAGACTCCCTCCGATATAAGACCTACTTTTCTGAGACATTGCCCTTCTCTTTAAGTATTAACATTACCTCCCTTATAAGACCCCTCCCTTATAAGACCCCTCCCTTATAAGACTCCTCCCTTATAAGACCTCATTTTGGATGATTTTTTAAGGTCTAAAATGGAGGTTCCACTGTACTACTGTATAAGATAAGCGGCGAGTTTTGGTTCATTAAAATCTACAAATCAGCACACACACACCCCACCACAAGAAGTTCAAGACTGCACAGGGACATCTCCAAATATGGAAAGTGACGTCATTCGCATGACAATGTCGGTTTTCAGCAAAAGTTTAGAATTTGTATCTTTTGTCCTTTCAATCTGAAATTAAACTGACCCTAACCCTATCCCTAACCCATCCGTAACCCAAATCTTAAACCGTAAAATGCACAAAAAATTAAACATTAATAAAAAAATTGAGTGTTCCAAATTTGGAGATGACCATGTGCATTCCCGAACGCTTAGTCACCCCACCCCTTGACTGATTCTTTATCAAGGACAATGATTAAAATTTTTTGAGGGGGCTGGCGGGAGGGGGGCATGGCACTGGTAAAAGGGAGATTACTGGTTGCTGTGCTGGGTAATGTAGCAGATTAGTTCCCTTGTTTGTACAACAAGGTCTGGTGAAGAATTGGAAATCAATAAACCTGGAACACAAGATCCCCGCACTCTCTCTTTATCTATTCAACACTCTCTTACTTTCCTCCTTCCTCCCTTTCTATCTCCCTGCTTCACCCCCTTTCTCTGAATATGTGTATGTGTGCATGTGTGTGTACAGTCCAGTCATGTTTGTTTGTGTGTGTGTGTGTGTGTGTGTGTGTGTGTGTGTGTGTGTGTGTGTGTGTGTGTGTGTGTGTGTGTGTGTGTGTGTGTGATAAATAGATAGATAGAGAGAGAGAGAGAGAGAGAGAGAGAGAGAGAGAGAGAGAGAGAGAGAGAGAGAGAGAGAGAGAGAGAGAGAGAGAGAGAGAGAGAGAGAGAGAGAGAGAGAGAGAGAGAGAGATGTGTAAGAGAAAACAAGAGAGAGAGAGAGAGAGAGAGAGAGAGAGAGAGAGAGAGAGAGAGAGAGAGAGAGAGAGAGAGATTGTATGTGTGAGAGGGAAAACAAGAGAGAGAGAGAGAGAGAGAGAGGATTGTATGTGTGAGAGAGAAAACAAGAGAGAGAGAGAGAGAGAGAGAGAGAGAGAGAGAGAGAGAGAGAGAGAGAGAGAGAGAGAGAGAGAGAGAGAGAGAGAGAGAGAGAAAGAGAGTATCATGTATGTATGTGTTTGTGTGTGAAGGCATTACTAAAAGCTATAATAATGTTTACACAATTTCAGGGTACATGGACATATGGCTTGCCATGATTTTTGGCTCACTTGGGTCAACAAAGTGTGGCTATGTTTTCATGCTTCTTCGGTTTTTCGGGTGTCTGTGTCTGTGTGTCCATCCGTGGCAACTTTAATATTGTCTTTTTCTCGGTATCTAAAAGGCATTCATCGATCAAACTTTGCACACATATAGATGTCTAAGCAAGCTTTCAAACATTAATGATTTTGATAATTAAATACTTAAAACAATACTGTAAACAGATCAGATAACATTTTAGGTTAGTGAGTTTTTCATACAAAGTCAAAGAGGTTAGAGAGTATTGAATCGGCAACATGCGTTAAGAAAGTCATCAACAGTGAATGCCTCAATAGCTCATTGCGTAGAGCATTTGTCTCTCATGCGAATGTTCCGAGTTCGATTCTCGGCAAGGGCACTTTTTTCTTTCTTTCTTTAGTTGTATCCATTAATGATTGTTTCACTTCACACACACACATAATCTTTTTTTAATTTTTTTTATGCCGACACACAATTCCTGACTACAAACGATTAGAAGCCTACAGCTAGTTATGGTTATGACGTCACAAAGAAAATGTCATCTTTGTGACAAAAAAAAAGAGACGAACAATAGCATAACAAATCAGGCATAATAATTCTCCAGAGTCCAATCTGCGGACGAACATCGGAACAACACTCGGAGTCGACATCGAGTCGGACCCTACAAAACTCGGCATCATTGCGATCATTCGCTACCCGATCTCTCGCGGAAAAGTTCAAAGTTCTCACATCATCGTAGTCTCCCGCGATCATATCCTCTAAATCGACTCATTTAAAACCCAAATCACAATCACTGTTATCAAAACAAACTCTGAAACAGTGAAAGTAAGAGTCTAGAGAGCACGAAACTGGGAAGAAAAAACAAACATGGCCACGATTTTTCGTTTCCAAAGGCGCAGTATGGAAAGAAACTGTTTAAGAATACCATTTGAGAATAAGATCGTGCTGCCTCATGAAGCACAAACTGCGTCTGGCAGTGCCAAAACCGTGGCCAGTGGCTACCAAAACCGCGGATCCGCGGACCGTTCTGATGCCTGCAAATATACCGATTAGGGGAA
>CM065694.1:57228916-57234474 GCA_017654935.2 Phymorhynchus buccinoides | reverse complement strand
TTACATTGATATCATAGCCCACACTAAAGAGATGGCCACTACAGTGACATCAGATCCCCAGCACTAAAGAGATACCACTACAGTGACATCCAGAGCCCAAAACTAAATAGATGGCCACTACGTGAACCTCAGAGCCCAACACTAAAAAGGAAAAAAGATGACCACACAGTGACTCAGAGCCCAACACTAAAGAGATGACCACTACAGTGACATCAGAGCCCAACACTAATGAGATGACCACTACAGGTGACATCAGAGTCCCAGCACAATGAGATGACCACTACATGACATACAGAGCCCAGCACTAAATAGGATGACCATTTTCGGTTGACATCGAGAGCCCACCTAATGAATGACCCACTACTGACATCATAAGCCCAACACTAATGGATAACACTACAGTGACATCAGAGCCCAACAATAAAGATATAACCACACAACGTGACATCAGAGGCCCAACACTAAAGAGATGCCATTACAGTTACATCAAGCCCAACACTAATGAGATGACCACTACAGTGACATCAGAGCCCAACACTAATGAGATGACCACTACAGTGACATCAGAGCCCAACACTAAAGAGATGACCACTACAGTGACATCAGAGACCAACACTAATGAGATGACCACTACAGTGACATCAGAGACCAACACTAATGAGATGACCACTACAGTGACATCAGAGACCAACACTAATGAGATGACCACTACAGTGACATCAGAGACCAACACTAATGAGATGACCACTACAGTGACATCAGAGACCAACACTAATGAGATGACCACTACAGTGACATCAGAGTCCAACACTAATGAGATGACCACTACAGTGACATCAGAGCCCAACACTAATGAGATGACCACTACAGTGACATCAGAGCCCAGCACTAATGAGATGACCACTACAGTGACATCAGAGCCCAGCACTAAAGAGATGACCACTACAGTGACATCAGAGCCCAGCACTAATGAGATGACCACTACAGTGACATCAGAGACCAACACTAAAAAGATGACCACTACAGTGACATCAGAGCCCAACACTAAAGAGATGACCACTACAGTGACATCAGAGCCCAACACTAATGAAGATGACCACTACAGTGACATCAGAGCCCAGCACTAATGAGATGACCACTACAGTGACATCAGAGCCCAGCACTAATGAGATGACCACTACAGTGACATCAGAGTCCAACACTAATGAGATGACCACTACAGTGACATCAGAGCCCAGCACTAATGAGATGACCACTACAGTGACATCAGAGCCCAACACTAAAGAGATGACCACTACAGTGACATCAGAGCCCAACACTAATGAGATGACCACTACAGTGACATCAGAGCCCAGCACTAATGAGATGACCACTACAGTGACATCAGAGCCCAGCACTAAAGAGATGACCACTACAGTGACATCAGAGCCCAACACTAATGAGATGACCACTACAGTGACATCAGAGCCCAACACTAAAGAGATGACCACTACAGTGGCATCAGAGCCCAGCACTAAGCAGATGACCACTACAGTGACATCAGAGCTCAACTCTAGTGAGATGACCACTACAGTGACATCAGAGTCCAACACTAATGAGATGAAGCGGCGGCAACGAAGCCTGCCACTACTGTGACATCAGATTGCCCAACACTAAAGACATGACCACTAGTGTGACATGCGAGTTAGGACACTAATGAGATGACCACGGCAGTGACATCAGAGTCCAACGCCTACTGAGACGGCCCCCAGAGTGATGGGACAGCAAAATACTAATGAGAATACCACTACAGTGGCTCGGCAGCTGAGCAGTGTCTCACCTAGTGGTTCCCTCTGGACGGCACAGCCCAGGTCTTTGCTACCACTGGACCAGTGATTTCAGATTGTGCAGCCAGACAAACCATGGTGTGCCTGCGAGTTCAGATTCGGAATGAGCAGCGTGGGAGAAGCTCCATTGTACGTCCCAGAAGATGGGCCCGCAAAATAAAATGGAATAAACTAATCAACACACACACACACACATGCCACATGAACACACACATGCGCACACATACACACACACATTCACACATATACACACCATGCAGCACCACACACACAACACATCATGCACACATACAACCATGCGCTACACACACGCACAAGCAAACGGACACTTACACACACACACACACACACAAATGACACATGTGCAAAAATCAATAACAATTTAAAACGACAGGTAGGAGTGCACTCCATACATGCACACACTCACTCTCTCTCCCTCTCCCTCTCTGCTCTCTCCTTCTCGCTCCCCCCCCCCTCTCTCTCTCTCATGCGCATGTGTACAGAATTCCTGAAGTAATCATGTCAGTCAATTTTGTTTACCTGAATACTGATCAGACATTTTGGCCGACACAAAGCAAAAAAAAAAAAAAAGATCAATCAACACTTATCTCTTATAGCAGACGTGCCTACACTATGGCTGACGATAGAAATCTACACATTCTTGGGCCAAACTACTCAACTACACATTGTTGAGTGTGACAATGCATTTTTGAGTGTGCTGACTACTCATTTATGAAACTGAAAAATGACTGAAAAGCAAATCTCCCGACTAAATTGACAGTCCATGAACCATTAACTGAGCCATGATGAGCGTTGGCTTTGTTCGAAGAGAAGAAAAACCAGCCATATGGCCTCTGTATTCTTATGCATCATGTCGCCGCCAGCAATTCTTCAGCTAAACAATACCATTCAACTTACCTGGGTAGAGAACAAATAATTCTGCAATATTGCAATTCCTCTGTGACATGCATAGCATTAGCCTGTCCTTACCTCCCAAGGTTATTAAAATAGGGTCTGCAGATAGCAGGTCCCGATTTGATACCTTTTAGTGACATGGTGTTAATCATTGCTGGTGCAAAAATGCGACATTGGCGGTGAAAGGGTTAATTTTACAAATGTCACACGATTGGTCACATGTGTCATTTATGTGACTATAGTAGTCATGTAGTATTTCGAACGCCTCCAGGAATCAAGCGTCATTCTCGTGTCTGGTTGTTCTCCAATGCTTAGATTTGCAGATCTGCAGCAAAGAAGTGTAACTGACGAATCAACGGCTAAAAATAGATCGCCCCGTTTCGACATAACGCATCCGCTTTGACTGTTTGAAGACAGTGAGGTCATGTGTGGGTTACTTCGAACATTTGTTGATAATCACTGAACAGATGTTAGCGATATTTTGTTACAGAGGTTATCATTTTTTTTTACTTGAAAGCTACCACTTATATTCCGTTTATTTTTAACAAATTTCCGATGAAATCTGGATAAACAGTCAAAAGGAGATATGATAACATCTATGACAAAAACGTGAGGGTAAATACAATAGAAAAATAACAGTCGACCGAACAATAACCCCTACATATATTTAAATTGTTGTGTAGCTCGCGCCAACTAGTCAGTAGCCACTTCGTCTTAGGACTAGAATGTCACCAGTGTATAATGCCCATAATATAATCATAGTTTCGAGGTTTTAATACGGTTAGCTGGATTCGTAGTATGAACAGAGTGCAAAAATCTTGTTGAAACTCCGAACGCACGTTTTCATTAATTTTAACACTAATATAAGCTTTCATACACACAATATCTTCTTTCTCACAAACCCAAACAGAGCCTCAATGTACCCATCAGCAGAACAACCAATATAAATTATAATTTACACCTGCTTATCTGGTGATGGTGAAAACTCAATGCGTGCACAAGCACTTCTCAAATTTTCCGCAAAGTGTCAGTATGAAAACGAGGGTGCCCTACGTCACAATCTCGTTGTAGTATTTTTATTGGTCGTTATATTTAACGGTTGACACAGTTCTGGAGTGTGATAAAGACAACTCTGAGTAAACGCAGGAAACGTATGAACGAAACGAAAACAACTAAAGAGGTAAAAACCGAAAGCGTTCGTAGAATCAACACCGTTAGGAATATTGAAGAGTTACTCTATATGACGCAAAAGATTTCTACCCCAAACTACACATTTTGCTTCAAAATTACTCATATTGAAGTTGAAGCTACTCATTTACAGTTTAGGTGGCAGGCATGTCTGTACAGTGTGGCAAAACAATATGACAACCAACAAAGGCACTGACCGCCATTCGGACCGCGGGGATGGGCCCTGTGCCCATGATGGAGGGGTCCACGCCTGCCTGGGCCCACGACACGATGCGAGCAAGGGCCCTAACTCCTCTCGACTTCACCTCACCCTTGCTCATCACCACCACGGCTGCCGCACCGTCGTTCAGACCTGCACAGCCATTGGTCAGATTGGAGGGCTAACTCGCTGCAGTCACGACGGCCGATGTCTGCTGCACCGTCGTTCAGACCTGCACAGCCATTGGTCAGATTGGAGGGCTAACTCACTGCACAGCCATTGGTTAGATTGGAGTCACGACGGCCGATGTCTGCTGCACCGTCGTTCAGACCTGCACAGCCATTGGTCAGATTGGAGGGCTAACTCGCTGCAGTCACGACGGCCGATGTCTGCTGCACCGTCGTTCAGACCTGCACAGCCATTGGTCAGATTGGAGGGCTAACTCGCTGCAGTCACGACGGCCGATGTCTGCTGCACCGTCGTTCAGACCTGCACAGCCATTGGTCAGATTGGAGGGCTAACTCGCTGCAGTCACGACGGCCGATGTCTGCTGCACCGTTGTTCAGACCTGCACAGCCACTGGTCAGATTGGAGGGCTAACTCACTCGTTCGCTGCAGTCACCACGGCCGATGTCTGCTGCACCGTTGTTCAGACCTGCACAGCCACTGGTCAGATTGGAGTCACCACGGCCGATGTCTGCCCCGCCACTGGGTGTGGCTGCCCACGTGGCAGGTAATCAACCACGGTCACACACGTATGTTCTCATCCCTAGCTGGTGCATTTTGTACCGTAGTGGTTCAAGTGCTTCAGCTGTTGGCATGATGCCACTGGTCAGATTAGCCAGGGTACAACAACAACTGTAAGTCACCATTCAGGTCATCAAGGCATGACAACTCCTGTCAGAATTTCTGATTTTTTTCTAATTTTTAACACATGCAAAAATTAATAACGTTATTCAAGAGAGCTTACTGTCGAAAATCAAAGCACACTCATTTATGGTCCTTAGATTAGCCATTTGGGGTTTCATAGAGTCACTTAGCAACAGCTGCGTTCCTATGTCAACAAAATGGCGGCCGAAAAAAATCAGAAATTCTGTTTTGGGTATTGCACTGAGCGTACTGGGGTTGACACACACTAATTGACCACGACTCCACTGAGCTACAATTTGCATAGTCATTGGTCAGGTTGTGTGCTTAATTTGTATAGTCAGTTTATTCATTTCTTTCAGCCCCCAGTTTAATCATATACATGTACACGGATTTGATTGCATTCTGCACAATGATCACCGTTGTTCAGACCTGCACAGCCACTGGTCAGATTGGAGGGCTAACTCACTGCAGTCACCACGGCCGATGTCTGCCGCACCTCTCTGTGTCTCGTCGTCGTTCAGACCTGTCTTCAGCCTTTAGTCAGATTGGAGGGCTAACTC
>CM065694.1:57216416-57218916 GCA_017654935.2 Phymorhynchus buccinoides | reverse complement strand
ACATCATCATTACATCAAACTCAATGTCTCTCAGTTGTAATCCACATCATCATTACGTCAAACTCAATGTCTCAGTTGTAATCCACATGGTCATTACATCAAACTCAATGTCTCTCAGTTGTAATCCACATCATCATTACATCAAACTCAATGTCTCTCAGTTGTAATCCACATCATCATTACATCAAACTCAATGTCTCTCAGTTGTAATCCACATCATCATTACATCAAACTCAATGTCTCTCAGTTGTAATCCACATGGTCATTACGTCAAACTCAATGTCTCAGTTGTAATCCACATGGTCATTACGTCAAACTCAATGTCTCTCAGTTGTAATCCACATCATCATTACATCAAACTCAATGTCTCTCAGTTGTAATCCACATGGTCATTACGTCAAACTCAATGTCTCAGTTGTAATCCACATCATCATTACATCAAACTCAATGTCTCTCAGTTGTAATCCACATGGTCATTACATCAAACTCAATGTCTCTCAGTTGTAATCCACATCATCATTACATCAAACTCAATGTCTCTCAGTTGTAATCCACATCATCATTACGTCAAACTCAATGTCTCTCAGTTGTAATCCACATGGTCATTACGTCAAACTCAATGTCTCAGTTGTAATCCACATGGTCATTACGTCAAACTCAATGTCTCTCAGTTGTAATCCACATCATCATTACATCAAACTCAATGTCTCAGTTGTAATCCACATGGTCATTACATCAAACTCAATGTCTCTCAGTTGTAATCCACATGGTCATTACATCAAACTCAATGTCTCTCAGTTGTAATCCACATCATCATTACATCAAACTCAATGTCTCTCAGTTGTAATCCACATCATCATTACATCAAACTCAATGTCTCAGTTGTAATCCACATCATCATTACATCAAACTCAATGTCTCTCAGTTGTAATCCACATCATCATTACATCAAACTCAATGTCTCAGTTGTAATCCACATGGTCATTACATCAAACTCAATGTCTCTCAGTTGTAATCCACATCATCATTACGTCAAACTCAATGTCTCTCAGTTGTAATCCACATCATCATTACGTCAAACTCAATGTCTCTCAGTTGTAATCCACATGGTCATTACGTCAAACTCAATGTCTCTCAGTTGTAATCCACATGGTCATTACGTCAAACTCAATGTCTCTCAGTTGTAATCCACATGGTCATTACGTCAAACTCAATTTATCTCAGTTGTCATCCACATGGTCATTACGTCAAACTCAATGTCTCTCAGTTGTAATCCACATGGTCATTACGTCAAACTCAATTTATATCAGTTGTCATCCACATGGTCATTACGTCAAACTCAATTTATATCAGTTGTCATCCACATGGTCATTACGTCAAACTCAATTTATCTCAGTTGTCATCCACATGGTCATTACGTCAAACTCAATTTATCTCAGTTGTAATTCACATCGTCATTACATCAACGCACCTTGCTCATGCTCTCCTGACCTCCGGCCACAACGACCTTGGCATCTCCCACGGCAACGGCCTGTGCTGCCATGGCAACGGCCTTCAGCCCCGACCCACACAGCATGTTGACGCTGCTGGCCGGCACCGTGTAGGGGATGCCGGCACTGACGCTGGACTGACGACACGGGTTCTGCCCTTGACCTGAACAACATGTCAGTGTCGTTGTCAATGTCATCATTGTTGTCGTCGTCATTATCTTCATCATCATCATCTTCATTGTTGGTATCAAGTACAGTGTATGGGATACCATCACTGACGACACGGTTTCTGACTTTGACCTGAAAATGTCAATGTCACTGTCAATGTCACTGTTGTACAGTGTACAGGATGCCATCACTGACACTGGACTGATGACACAGGTTCTGACTTTGACCTGAACAACATGTCAATTATCGTCGTCATTCTCATTGTCATTACAATCATCATCATTATAATAATCATCACTATCATCATCATCCTTGACATTAACCCTTTCACCGCCAACATCACATTTTTGCACCACAATGATTTAACACCCATGTCATTAAAAGGCATCAAATCAGGGCCTGTTATCCAAAGACCCTATTCTCTTAATTTCTTAATTTGGGGACGTAAGGATAGGCTTTACTTTAAATATGTCACAGAGGAATCCCCAATATTACAGACAGATTTTTTTATCTACCCAGGTAAATCTAATGGAAGTATTTTGCTGAAAAATGGCTGGCGGTGAAAGGGCTAATAATAAAATCATCATCATCTGACATCATCTTCATGTTTACACTAGTGGCAAATTTACACTCGACTATGGAACAAAGATGGAGAGGAGAGAGAAGGAGTTGAGAGCAGAGAGAGGAAGGAGAATGGAGAGAGGACGGAGAGATACGAGATGAAAGAGAGAGTAGATGAAGGCAGAAGAGAGATCAGGATTGCAGTGTCTGACTGTGTACTAAAACTTTACCTGTGACACGAGGAGGAGACGAACGAGAAGGAGGGGTGAGGCAACAGAGAG
>CM065694.1:57213048-57215916 GCA_017654935.2 Phymorhynchus buccinoides | reverse complement strand
TCTTTTTTTATGCTCATAAGAGTAATAATATTACAATTAAGAAAACAATGTGTGAGAATGCATTGCTTTGAATTGTCAATATGAAAAGGAATTAAAATGCATGGAAAATACTGAACATTGTTTTCAAAAGCAAATCATACATAATGGCCCGCTATTCTGTCTGTATCAGTTGTCCAACTAAAAACTCCTGACAATAGAGGACAGGAGGCCTTTGTCATTCCAACAAGCTGGGCTGAACTCATCTCCAAGGCTGCAGTGTGTGTGTGTGTGTGTGTGTGTGTGTGTGTGTGTGTGTGTGAGTGTGTGTGTGTGTGTGTGTGTGTGTGTGTGAGTGAGTGTGTTTGTGTGTGTGTCACACTCTGTGTGTGTGTGTCACACTCTGTGTGTGTGTGTGTGTGTCTGTGTGTGTGTGTGTGTGTGTGTGTGTGAGAGAGAGAGAGAGAGAGAGAGGGGGGGGGGGGGACTGTCAGAGATATAAGTGATGGTAGCATCACACACTCAGTGACTTTGACACTTTGACAAAAACTGATGAGAGTCTGATAAAGAGATGAATCACTTTATCTCTCTGCCCTGGGGAAGAAAGGATAGTGGTGTGTGTGTGTGTGTGTGTGTGTGGGGGGGGGGGGGGGGGGTGGGGGGGTGGGTGTGTGCGTTTGAGGAAACAAAAGCAATCATGCAAACTTTGTCTCTTTTTCTCTCTGCCTCTGTGTTTTTCTCTCCGTATTTCACTTTTTGTCTCTCTCTCTGTTTTCATCTCTTGCCTGACTTACTCTTTGTCTCTGTCTCTCTCTCTCTCTCTGTCCCTGTTCAGTGTTCTCTCTATTTTGTTTCTCTCTCTTGCTCTTTCACATGTTAGTGTGTATATTTGTGATTTTGGAGAGGTAGGGGGGAGGGAAGATGAGTGAGAGTAAAGATATTGGCTAGTTATAGGGGTTAACTTAATCTATGGGATGTTTTCTTTGCTTTGATGATTGTCTGTCACTCTCCTCTGTTGTATCAGCTGTGCTGTGTGCATGTCCCTGTTGCTCTCTCTCCCTCTCCTGTCTCCCTGTCTCTCTCTCCCCCCCTCTCTCTCTCACTCTCCTGTCTTCCTGTCTCTCTCTCCCTCCCTCTCTCTCTCACTCTCCTGTCTCCCTGTCTCTCTCTCCCTCCCTCTCTCCTTCTCTGTTTCTCTTTTTGATTGCGGTAGGTTCTTGTTCTCATGGTTTTTCAGGGATGTTGTTGTTGTTGTTGATGTACCCTGGCTAAAAGACTCCAGGGATCATCCCAACAGCCGAAGCGCTTGAACACTAGGGTACAAATGCATCAGCTAGGGATGAGAACATTGCGTGTGTGACCATTTTTGATTACCCCGCCACGTGGACAGCCACACTCCGACTTTGAGGAATTTCAGGGATAAGTGTCTGGGTCTTGTCTTCGCATGTTGTTCTTTACTCTGTCAGAGTGTTTCATTCATTAATATAATCATATCAAACTCAAAGGAAGATTGTTTGTAGAGAGATGAAGAAAAAAAGGTACAGATCCAGTAGTAAGGCAGATTTGACATTTACTACAGATTCGTGTGCCTGAAATTGTCGTTTGGGGCATTACTAAGAAAAACAGAATAATTTTAATAGGTGTAAAAAAAAGTGCCAGTGCAGATGGAAACCCACCTTAGCATAATGAACTATTGTGCTGGGCCAAGCGAAGGCTTACCTGTGCAGGGTGCAAGGTTTTCATCCATTTGTGATTATAAATATGAACTTTCAGCACAAAAGCACACACTTGCACATTTATGTACACACTTGCACATTTATGTAGACACTTGCACATTTATGTAGACACATTTGTGAACAGATGATTTAGATGCATTTCATTAACCCTTCTAGCGCCATGTATGTCTTGACGTTATTGGTTGTCCGCTGCATGCACCTCAACCGACAAGAGGAGAGTAACTATTTTTTCGAGTGTGTGTGCGTTGCTTTTATGGAAGAAACATTGACATAAGCTCTAAAAATAGACGAACACATGGCAGGGCACTTGGCGGTGATTGTCTTTGCATTTGGTAGGAGTGTAGAGATGTCTTGGGCGAATGTGAGCCCATGGTGCTGGAAGAGGTAAAGAGACACAGAGGCTCCTCTCTCTCTCTCTCTCTCTCTCTCTCTCTCTCTCTCTCTCTCTCTCTCTCTCTCTCTCTCTCTCTCTCTCTCTCTCTCTCTCTCTCTCTCTCTCTCTCTCTCTCTCTCTCTCTCTCTCTCTCTCTCTCTCTCTCTCTCTCTCTCTCTCTCTCTCTCTCTCTCTCTCTCTCTCTCTCTCTCTCTCTCTCTCTCTCTCTCTCTCTCTCTCTCTCTCTCTCTCTCTCTCTCTCTCTCTCTCTCTCTCTCTCTCTCTCTCTCTCTCTCTCTCTCTCTCTCTCTCTCTCTCTCTCTCTCTCTCTCTCTCTCTCTCTCTCTCTCTCTCTCTCTCTCTCTCTCTCTCTCTCTCTCTCTCTCTCTCTCTCTCTCTCTCTCTCTCTCTCTCTCTCTCTCTCTCTCTCTCTCTCTCTCTCTCTCTCTCTCTCTCTCTCTCTCTCTCTCTCTCTCTCTCTCTCTCTCTCTCTCTCTCTCTCTCTCTCTCTCTCTCTCTTCTCTCTCTCTCTCTCTCTCTCTCTCTCTCTCTCTCTCTCTCTCTCTCTCTCTCTCTCGACTCTCTCTCTCTCTCTCCCCCCCACCCTCAGTCTCTTTGTTCCATAGTCAGTGTAAATTTGCCACTAGTGTAACACATTTCTGAGTGGGTCGGGGCTGAAGGCCGTTGCCATCTGTTTTGAAAACAATAAATTTATTTGATTGATTGATTGATTGATTGAACATGAAGATGATAACAATGATTTTGATGATGATGTCAGATGAT
>CM065694.1:57178048-57205548 GCA_017654935.2 Phymorhynchus buccinoides | reverse complement strand
GTCATCATCATCATAATTGTCACCATCATCATCATTGTTATCATCGTCGTCATCATTGTCACCATCATTATCACCATCATCATCATCATCACGATAAAGGCGTCTCAAAGTACAGAACATTTAAAAAAGAAAAACCCATTTCAGGGGCTGTACGGTTCCGATATAGTGGATATGCCTTGCCTAGGGTACATCCCCACTCTCAGTCATAAGGACTCAACTCTTTTACCATCTTGGTTGTCCATTGCATCTCAACCGACAAGAGGGCAGTAACTATTTTTTCTAGTGCACATGCATTGCTTTAACTTGAAAAAAACCCAACTGAAAATAGACAAACACACGGCAGGCCACTTTGCAGTGAATGTCTTTGCGTTTGACAGGACACTCAAGTGTGGAGGGTGTGTTTTTCAGGCAGCACGGAGGTGAAGAGGGTTGAATTCCCCAAGACAGGATGCACCACAATGCATTGGAATACAATATATGACAGGACACTCAAGTGTGGAGGGTGTTTTTCAGGCAGCACGGAGGTGAAGAGGGACGAATTCCCCAAGGCAGGGTGCACCCTGGAAGGCCTGCAGAAACTGCGACCTGCCTTCATCAAGGACGGCTCGGGCACTGTCACCGCCGGAAATGCCTCTGGTGAGACGGGGGGAGAGAGAGGCAGAGAGAGAGAGAGAGAGAGATATATATATATAATTCTAGAGAAAAACAAAGAGACTGCAACTTGCCTTCATCAAAGATGGCTCTGGCACTGTCACTGCAGGAAACACCTCTGGAAAGAGAGACTGACAGACAGAGAGACAGAGAGGCAGACAGACTAACAGACAGAGAGGCAGACAGACAGACAGACAAGAACTGAAACTGTGAAATGACTTCTCCAAAGGCACCGGCTTGTATGCAAAGTTAGGAGATAATACAACAGATGCACAAGCAATTTTAATGAAATTAACCCTTTCGCTGCCAGCCATTTTTTAGCCAAAAAATACCAATAAACTTAAGTCGGTAGAGAGAAAAAGAAGTCTGCAATATTGCAAATTCCACTGTGACATATAGAACATTAAGCCTATCCTTACCTCCCAAAAATAAGGAAATTGGGTCTTTGGATAACGGGTCCTGATTTGATGCCTTTTAGTGACATGGGTGCTAAACCATTGTGGTGCTAAAATGCGATGTTGACAGTGAAAGGGTTAAAAGAAACCCACAGAAGAGAGAGAGAGACAGACAGAGACACAGAGAGGAAGACAGACGGAGACACAGAGAGGAAGACAGACAGAGACACAGAGAGGAAGACAGACGGAGACACAGAGAGGAAGACAGACAGAGACACAGAGAGGAAGACAGACGGAGACACAGAGAGGAAGACAGACGGAGACACAGAGAGGAAGACAGACGGAGACACAGAGAGGAAGACAGACAGAGACACAGAGAGGAAGACAGACGGAGACACAGAGAGGAAGACAGACGGAGACACAGAGAGGAAGACAGACGGAGACACAGAGAGGAAGACAGACAGAGACACAGAGAGGAAGACAGACGGAGACACAGAGAGGAAGACAGACGGAGACACAGAGAGGAAGACAGACGGAGACACAGAGAGGAAGACAGACGGAGACACAGAGAGGAAGACAGACGGAGACACAGAGAGGAAGACAGACGGAGACACAGAGAGGAAGACAGACGGAGACACAGAGAGGAAGACAGACGGAGACACAGAGAGGAAGACAGACGGAGACACAGAGAGGAAGACAGACAGAGACACAGAGAGGAAGACAGACAGAGACACAGAGAGAAGAGACACAGAGAGAAGACAGACAGAGACACAGAGAGGAAGACAGACAGAGACACAGAGAGGAAGACAGACAGAGACACAGAGAGAAGAGACACAGAGAGGAAGACAGACAGAGACACAGAGAGGAAGACAGACGGAGACACAGAGAGGAAGACAGACAGAGACACAGAGAGGAAGACAGACAGAGACACAGAGAGGAAGACAGACGGAGACACAGAGAGAAGACAGACAGAGACAGAGAAGACAGACGGAGACACAGGAGAGACGGAGACACAGAGAGGAAGACAGACAGAGACACAGAGAGGAAGACAGACAGAGACACAGAGAGGAAGACAGACAGAGACACAGAGAGGAAGACAGACAGAGACACAGAGAGGAAGACAGACAGAGACACAGAGAGAGAAGACAGACAGAGACACAGAGAGGAAGACAGACAGAGACACAGAGAGGAAGACAGACAGAGACACAGAGAGGAAGACAGACAGAGACACAGAGAGGAAGACAGACAGAGACACAGAGAGGAAGACAGACAGAGACACAGAGAGGAAGACAGACAGAGACACAGAGAGGAAGACAGACAGAGACACAGAGAGGAAGACAGACGGAGACACAGAGAGGAAGACAGACAGAGAGACACAGAGAGGAAGACAGACAGAGACACAGAGAGGAAGACAGACAGAGACACAGAGAGGAAGACAGACAGAGACACAGAGAGGAAGACAGACGGAGACACAGAGAGGAAGACAGACAGAGACACAGAGAGAAGAGACACAGAGAGAAGAGACACACAGAGAGGAAGACAGACGGAGACACAGAGAGGAAGACAGACAGAGACACAGAGAGGAAGACAGACAGAGACACAGAGAGGAAGACAGACGGAGACACAGAGAGGAAGACAGACGGAGACACAGAGAGGAAGACAGACATAGACACAGAGAGGAAGACAGACGGAGACACAGAGAGGAAGACAGACAGAGACACAGAGAGGAAGACAGACGGAGACACAGAGAGGAAGACAGACAGAGACACAGAGAGGAAGACAGACAGAGACACAGAGAGGAAGACAGACGGAGACACAGAGAGGAAGACAGACAGAGACACAGAGAGGAAGACAGACAGAGACACAGAGAGGAAGACAGACAGAGACACAGAGAGGAAGACAGACAGAGACACAGAGAGGAAGACAGACAGAGACACAGAGAGGAAGACAGACGGAGACACAGAGAGGAAGACAGACAGAGACACAGAGAGGAAGACAGACAGAGACACAGAGAGAAGACAGACAGAGACACAGAGAGGAAGACAGACGGAGACACAGAGAGGAAGACAGACAGAGACACAGAGAGGAAGACAGACAGAGACACAGAGAGGAAGACAGACGGAGACACAGAGAGGAAGACAGACAGAGACACAGAGAGGAAGACAGACGGAGACACAGAGAGGAAGACAGACGGAGACACAGAGAGGAAGACAGACGGAGACACAGAGAGGAAGACAGACAGAGAGACAGAGAGGAAGACAGACGGAGACACAGAGAGGAAGACAGACAGAGACACAGAGAGGAAGACAGACAGAGACACAGAGAGGAAGACAGACAGAGACACAGAGAGGAAGACAGACGGAGACACAGAGAGGAAGACAGACAGAGACACAGAGAGGAAGACAGACAGAGACACAGAGAGGAAGACAGACAGAGACACAGAGAGGAAGACAGACGGAGACACAGAGAGGAAGACAGACAGAGACACAGAGAGGAAGACAGACAGAGACACAGAGAGGAAGACAGACGGAGACACAGAGAGGAAGACAGACAGAGACACAGAGAGGAAGACAGACGGAGACACAGAGAGGAAGACAGACAGAGACACAGAGAGGAAGACAGACAGAGACACAGAGAGGAAGACAGACAGAGAGACACAGAGAGGAAGACAGACGGAGACACAGAGAGGAAGACAGACAGAGACACAGAGAGGAAGACAGACAGAGACACAGAGAGGAAGACAGACAGAGACACAGAGAGGAAGACAGACAGAGACACAGAGAGGAAGACAGACAGAGACACAGAGAGGAAGACAGACGGAGACACAGAGAGGAAGACAGACGGAGACACAGAGAGAAAGACAGACGGAGACACAGAGAGGAAGACAGACAGAGACACAGAGAGAAGAGACACAGAGAGGAAGACAGACGGAGACACAGAGAGGAAGACAGACGGAGACACAGAGAGGAAGACAGACGGAGACACAGAGAGGAAGACAGACAGAGACACAGAGAGAAGACAGACAGAGACACAGAGAGGAAGACAGACAGAGACACAGAGAGGAAGACAGAGACACAGAGAGGAAGACAGACAGAGACACAGAGAGGAAGACAGACAGAGACACAGAGAGGAAGACAGACAGAGACACAGAGAGGAAGACAGACAGAGACACAGAGAGGAAGACAGACAGAGACACAGAGAGGAAGACAGACAGAGACACAGAGAGGAAGACAGACAGAGACACAGAGAGAAGACACACACAGAGAGAAGACAGACAGAGACACAGAGAGGAAGACAGACAGAGACACAGAGAGGAAGACAGACAGAGACACAGAGAGGAAGACAGACAGAGACACAGAGAGGAAGACAGACAGAGACACAGAGAGGAAGACAGACAGACAGAGACACAGAGACACAGAGAGGAAGACAGACAGAGACACAGAGAGGAAGACAGACAGACAGACAGAGATACAGAGAGGAAGACAGACAGAGGGGAAGTGGTAGATAAAATAGGTGGAGATGGGGAAGAGAAAGAGAGGGAAGGAGGGGGGGTACGGAAAGAGTACAGAAGGGGGAGGAGGGACAGATAACTGGATGGAAAGAGAGGGAGGGTGGAGGGAGGAAGGGGAAGAAGATAAGGGAGAGACGGATGATCATTTGTGCAAAATGCAATCAAATCCATGTACATGTATATGATTAAACTGGGGGCTGAAAGAAATGAATAAACTGACTATGCAAATTAAGCACACAACCTGACCAATGACTATGCAAATTGTAGCTCATTGGAGTCGCGGTCAATTAGTGCGTGTCAACCCCAGTACGCTCAGTATAATACCCGAAACAGAATTTCTGATTTTTTTCAGCCGCCATTTTGTTGAGATAGGAACACAGCTGTTGCTAAGTGACTATGAAACTCGCTAAAATAAGGCCCCTATGGCTATGAGATACGGTCTAAGGGAAGCAATCGGAGCATAAATGAGTGTGTTTTGATTTTCGACAGTAAGCTCTCTTGAATAACGTTATTAATTTTTGCATGTGTTAAAAATTAGAAAACAATCTGAAATTCTGACGGGAGTTGTCTTGCCTTGATGACCTGAACGGAGACTTACAGTTGTTGTTTTCGTACCCTGGCTAATAGACTCCAGGGATCATCATCCCAACAGCCGAAGCACTTGAACACTACGGTACAAATGCACCAGCTAGGGATGAGAACATTATGTGTGTGACTGTTTTTGATTACCCTGCCACGAGGGCAGCCACACTCCGGTGGCAGGGCAGACATTGGCCGTGGTGACTGCAGTGAGTTAGCCCTCCAATCTGACCAATGGCTGTGCAGGTCTGAACGATGGTGCGGCAGACATCGGCCGTCGTGACTCCAATCTAACCAATGGCTGTGCAGGTCTGAACGATGGTGCGGCAGACATCGGCCGTCGTGACTCCAATCTAACCAATGGCTGTGCAGGTCTGAACGACGGTGCGGCAGACATCGGCCGTCGTGACTCCAATCTAACCAATGGCTGTGCAGGTCTGAACGATGGTGCGGCAGACATCGGCCGTCGTGACTCCAATCTAACCAATGGCTGTGCAGGTCTGAACGATGGTGCGGCAGACATCGGCCGTCGTGACTCCAATCTAACCAATGGCTGTGCAGGTCTGAACGACGGTGCGGCAGACATCGGCCGTCGTGACTCCAATCTAACCAATGGCTGTGCAGGTCTGAACGATGGTGCGGCAGACATCGGCCGTCGTGACTCCAATCTAACCAATGGCTGTGCAGGTCTGAACGATGGTGCGGCAGACATCGGCCGTTGTGACTCCAATCTAACCAATGGCTGTGCAGGTCTGAACGACGGTGCGGCAGACATCGGCCGTCGTGACTCCAATCTAACCAATGGCTGTGCAGGTCTGAACGATGGTGCGGCAGACATCGGCCGTCGTGACTCCAATCTAACCAATGGCTGTGCAGGTCTGAACGATGGTGCGGCAGACATCGGCCGTCGTGACTCCAATCTAACCAATGGCTGTGCAGGTCTGAACGATGGTGCGGCAGACATCGGCCGTCGTGACTCCAATCTAACCAATGGCTGTGCAGGTCTGAACGACGGTGCGGCAGACATCGGCCGTGGTGACTGCAGCGAGTTAGCCCTCCAATCTGACCAATGGCTGTGCAGGTCTGAACGACGGTGCGGCAGCCGTGGTGGTGATGAGCAAGGGTGAGGTGAAGTCGAGAGGAGTTAGGGCCCTTGCTCGCATCGTGTCGTGGGCCCAGGCAGGCGTGGACCCCTCCATCATGGGCACAGGGCCCATCCCTGCGGTCCGAATGGCGGTCAGTGCCTTTGTTGGTTGTCATATTGTTTTGCCACACTGTACAGACATGCCTGCCACCTAAACTGTAAATGAGTAGCTTCAACTTCAATATGAGTAATTTTGAAGCAAAATGTGTAGTTTGGGGTAAAAATCTTTTGCGTCATATAGAGTAACTCTTCAATATTCCGAACGGTGTTGATTCTACGAATGCTTTCGGTTTTTACCTCCTTAGTTGTTTTCGTTTCGTTCATACGTTTCCTGCGTTTACTCAGAGTTGTCTTTATCACACTCCAGAACTGTGTCAACCGTTAAATATAACGACCAATAAAAATACTACAACGAGATTGTGACGTAGGGCACCCTCGTTTTCATACTGACACTTTGCGGAAAATTTGAGAAGTGCTTGTGCACGCATTGAGTTTTCACCATCACCAGATAAGCAGGTGTAAATTATATTGGTTGTTCTGCTGATGGGTACATTGAGGCTCTGTTTGGGTTTGTAAAAAAGAAGATATTGTGTGTATGAAAGCTTATATTGGCGTTAAAAACGTGCGTTCGGAGTTTCAACAAGATTTTTGCACTCGGTTCATATTACGAACTACTAATGTTTGAAACTTTGAACCTATGATTATGGCATTACACTGGTGACTGAACGGGCACTGACTGGTCGGCCAGCTCACATAATATAATGTAGGGTTATTTTGGACCGTTATTTCTATTGTATTTATCACGTTTTTGTTGATGATATAGTATCCCTTTTGACTGTTTATCCAGATCCAGATTAAGTTGTTAAAACGTGTGCTTCAAATAATTTACTAATTATAGTCCTGTTCGAAATATCAACAACTCCTGTTCGTGATTATCAACAAATGTTCGAAGTAACCCACACATGACCTCACTGTCTTCAAACAGTCAAAGCGGATGCGTTATGTCGAAACGGGGCGATCTATTTTTAGCCGTTGATTCGTCAGTTACACTTCTTTGCTGCAGATCTGCAAATCTAAGCATTGGAGAACCAGAGACACAAGAATAACGCTTGATTCCTGGAGGCGTTCGAAATACTACATGACTACTATAGTCACATAAATGACACATGTGACAATGTTGTGACATGTTGTAAATTAACCCTTTCACCGCCAATGTCGCATTTTTGCACCACAATGATTTAACACCCATGTCACTAAAAGGCATCAAATCGGGACCTGCTATCTGCAGACCCTATTTTAATAACCTTGGGAGGTAAGGATAGGCCTAATGCTATGCATGTCACAGAGGAATTTGCAATATTGCAGAATTATTTGTTCTCTACCCAGGTAAGTTTAATGGTATTTTTTAGCTGAAGAATTGCTGGCGGCGACATGATGCATAAGAATACAGAGGCCATATGGCTGGTTTTTCTTCTCTTCGAACAAAGCCAACGCTCATCATGGCTCAGTTAATGGTTCATGGACTGTCAGTTTAGTCAGGAGGTTTGCTTTTCAGTTATTGTTCAGTTTCATAAATGAGTAGTCAGCACACTCAAAAATGCATTGTCACACTCAACAATGTGTAGTTGAGTAGTTTGTCCCAAAATGTGTAGATTTCTATCGTCAGCCATAGTGTAGGCACGTCTGCTATAGAGATAAGTGTTGATCGATCGCTTTGTGTCGGCCAAAATGTTGATCAGTATTCAGGTAAACAAAATTTGTTTTGCTTAACTGACATGATTACTTCAGGAATTCTGTATCATGCGCATGAGAGAGAGAGAGAGAGGGGGGGGGAAGAGGGAGAGAGAGAGAGAGTGTGTGTGCATGTATGGGTGCACTCATACCTGTCGTTTTAAATTGTTATTGATTTTTGCACATGTGTCATTTGTGTGTGTGTGTGTGTATGTGTCCGTGTGTGTGTGTGCGTGTGTGTGTGTATGTGTGCATGTGTGTGTGTGTGCATGTGTGCATGTGTGTGTGTGTTGACAGCTGGACAAGGCGGGCTGGGCTATAGGGGAGGTGGACCTGTTTGAACTGAATGAGGCCTTTGCTGCTCAGTCACTGGCCGTGGTAAAAGACCTGGGCTGTGACCCTGCCAAGGTGAACATCTCAGTATTATTATTAGTTTATTCCATTTTATTTTGCTGTCCCATCTTCTGGGCCGTATAGTGGCGTTGCTCCCACGCCGCTCATTCCAGGTCCTAACTCGCAGCCACACTCTGGTTTGTCAGGCTGCACAATCTGAAATCAGTAGTCCAGGGGGAGCAAATCTATGTTAGGCCGTCCAGGAGGGAACCACTAGAGGAGACACTGCACTGCTGCCGAGCCACTGTAGTGGTCATCTCATTAGTGTTGGGCTCTGATGTCACTGTAGTGGTCATCTCATTAGTGTTGGGCTCTGATGTCACTGTAGTGGTCATCTCATTAGTGTTGGGCTCTGATGTCACTGTAGTGGTCATCTCTTTAGTGTTGGGCTCTGATGTCACTGTAGTGGTCATCTCATTAGTGTTGGACTCTGATGTCACTGTAGTGGTCATCTCATTAGTGTTGGGCTCTGATGTCACTGTAGTGGTCATCTCATTAGTGTTGGACTCTGATGTCACTGTAGTGGTCATCTCATTAGTGTTGGGCTCTGATGTCACTGTAGTGGTCATCTCATTAGTGCTGGGCTCTGATGTCACTGTAGTGGTCATCTCATTAGTGTTGGACTCTGATGTCACTGTAGTGGTCATCTCATTAGTGCTGGGCTCTGATGTCACTGTAGTGGTCATCTCATTAGTGTTGGACTCTGATGTCACTGTAGTGGTCATCTCATTAGTGTTGGGCTCTGATGTCACTGTAGTGGTCATCTCATTAGTGCTGGGCTCTGATGTCACTGTAGTGGTCATCTCATTAGTGTTGGGCTCTGATGTCACTGTAGTGGTCATCTCATTAGTGTTGGGCTCTGATGTCACTGTAGTGGTCATCTCTTTAGTGTTGGGCTCTGATGTCACTGTAGTGGTCATCTCTTTAGTGTTGGGCTCTGATGTCACTGTAGTGGTCATCTCATTAGTGTTGGGCTCTGATGTCACTGTAGTGGTCATCTCTTTAGTGTTGGGCTCTGATGTCACTGTAGTGGTCATCTCATTAGTGTTGGGCTCTGATGTCACTGTAGTGGTCATCTCTTTAGTGTTGGGCTCTGATGTCACTGTAGTGGTCATCTCATTAGTGCTGGGCTCTGATGTCACTGTAGTGGTCATCTCATTAGTGCTGGGCTCTGATGTCACTGTAGTGGTCATCTCATTAGTGTTGGACTCTGATGTCACTGTAGTGGTCATCTCATTAGTGTTGGGCTCTGATGTCACTGTAGTGGTCATCTCATTAGTGTTGGACTCTGATGTCACTGTAGTGGTCATCTCATTAGTGTTGGGCTCTGATGTCACTGTAGTGGTCATCTCATTAGTGTTGGGCTCTGATGTCACTGTAGTGGTCATCTCTTTAGTGTTGGGCTCTGATGTCACTGTAGTGGTCATCTCTTTAGTGTTGGGCTCTGATGTCACTGTAGTGGTCATCTCATTAGTGTTGGGCTCTGATGTCACTGTAGTGGTCATCTCTTTAGTGTTGGGCTCTGATGTCACTGTAGTGGTCATCTCTTTAGTGTTGGGCTCTGATGTCACTGTAGTGGTCATCTCATTAGTGTTGGGCTCTGATGTCACTGTAGTGGTCATCTCATTAGTGTTGGGCTCTGATGTCACTGTAGTGGTCATCTCATTAGTGTTGGGCTCTGATGTCACTGTAGTGGTCATCTCTTTAGTGCTGGGCTCTGATGTCACTGTAGTGGTCATCTCATTAGTGCTGGGCTCTGATGTCACTGTAGTGGTCATCTCATTAGTGTTGGGCTCTGATGTCACTGTAGTGGTCATCTCTTTAGTGTTGGGCTCTGATGTCACTGTAGTGGTCATCTCATTAGTGTTGGGCTCTGATGTCACTGTAGTGGTCATCTCTTTAGTGTTGGGCTCTGATGTCACTGTAGTGGTCATCTCTTTAGTGCTGGGCTCTGATGTCACTGTAGTGGTCATCTCATTAGTGTTGGGCTCTGATGTCACTGTAGTGGTCATCTCATTAGTGTTGGGCTCTGATGTCACTGTAGTGGTCATCTCATTAGTGTTGGGCTCTGATGTCACTGTAGTGGTCATCTCTTTAGTGTTGGGCTCTGATGTCACTGTAGTGGTCATCTCTTTAGTGTTGGGCTCTGATGTCACTGTAGTGGTCATCTCATTAGTGTTGGGCTCTGATGTCACTGTAGTGGTCATCTCATTAGTGTTGGGCTCTGATGTCACTGTAGTGGTCATCTCTTTAGTGTTGGGCTCTGATGTCACTGTAGTGGTCATCTCTTTAGTGCTGGGCTCTGATGTCACTGTAGTGGTCATCTCATTAGTGTTGGGCTCTGATGTCACTGTAGTGGTCATCTCTTTAGTGTTGGGCTCTGATGTCACTGTAGTGGTCATCTCTTTAGTGCTGGGCTCTGATGTCACTGTAGTGGTCATCTCATTAGTGTTGGGCTCTGATGTCACTGTAGTGGTCATCTCTTTAGTGTTGGGCTCTGATGTCACTGTAGTGGTCATCTCTTTAGTGTTGGGCTCTGATGTCACTGTAGTGGTCATCTCATTAGTGTTGGGCTCTGATGTCACTGTAGTGGTCATCTCATTAGTGTTGGGCTCTGATGTCACTGTAGTGGTCATCTCTTTAGTGTTGGGCTCTGATGTCACTGTAGTGGTCATCTCATTAGTGTAGTGGGCTCTGATGTCACTGTAGTGGTCATCTCATTAGTGTTGGGCTCTGATGTCACTGTAGTGGTCATCTCATTAGTGTTGGGCTCTGATGTCACTGTAGTGGTCATCTCATTAGTGTTGGGCTCTGATGTCACTGTAGTGGTCATCTCATTAGTGTTGGGCTCTGATGTCACTGTAGTGGTCATCTCATTAGTGTTGGGCTCTGATGTCACTGTAGTGGTCATCTCATTAGTGTTGGGCTCTGATGTCACTGTATGTCACTGGTGGTCATCTCTTTAGTGTTGGGCTCTGATGTCACTGTAGTGGTCATCTCATTAGTGTTGGGCTCTGATGTCACTGTAGTGGTCATCTCATTAGTGTTGGGCTCTGATGTCACTGTAGTGGTCATCTCTTTAGTGTTGGGCTCTGATGTCACTGTAGTGGTCATCTCTTTAGTGTTGGGCTCTGATGTCACTGTAGTGGTCATCTCTTTAGTGTTGGGCTCTGATGTCACTGTAGTGGTCATCTCATTAGTGCTGGGCTCTGATGTCACTGTAGTGGTCATCTCTTTAGTGTTGGGCTCTGATGTCACTGTAGTGGTCATCTCTTTAGTGTTGGGCTCTGATGTCACTGTAGTGGTCATCTCTTTAGTGTTGGGCTCTGATGTCACTGTAGTGGTCATCTCATTAGTGCTGGGCTCTGATGTCACTGTAGTGGTCATCTCATTAGTGCTGGGCTCTGATGTCACTGTAGTGGTCATCTCTTTAGTGTTGGGCTCTGATGTCACTGTAGTGGTCATCTCTTTAGTGTTGGGCTCTGATGTCACTGTAGTGGTCATCTCATTAGTGCTGGGCTCTGATGTCACTGTAGTGGTCATCTCATTAGTGCTGGGCTCTGATGTCACTGTAGTGGTCATCTCTTTAGTGTTGGGCTCTGATGTCACTGTAGTGGTCATCTCATTAGTGTTGGGCTCTGATGTCACTGTAGTGGTCATCTCTTTAGTGTTGGGCTCTGATGTCACTGTAGTGGTCATCTCTTTAGTGTTGGGCTCTGATGTCACTGTAGTGGTCATCTCTTTAGTGCTGGGCTCTGATGTCACTGTAGTGGTCATCTCTTTAGTGTTGGGCTCTGATGTCACTGTAGTGGTCATCTCATTAGTGCTGGGCTCTGATGTCAAGGCGCTCACTTCCTAGGCTAGAATGTTTGGGTTCCACTTCCAGTCTCCACCGCGAGGCAGAGCTTTTCTGATGAGCAAGACCCGATCCCTGGGATCGATTGTTTTCCCTTTAAAGATGTGAGCTCAACATTCAAAAATTGCAAAAGAGCTAAGATTTTGTGTGTCGCTTGCGTTTGTGAACATAAAGAAAAAACAAGAAGAAAAAACCCAACCCACACAATCGAAAGAGAGGTTTTGTCCGTTCCAAATAACTGCTGCCTACATTTAGTGGGAAACCAAAGCAACAGGGAAGGGAACATTGTTGGTGGGGGTGGAGAGGGGAGTGAAGTAAAACAGACCTCAGTGCGCTTCTTCCATCATGTTGTATTTCACCAGGGCTTAAGCTGGTTTTCTTCAATACTGATCCCTGTTCTCCACTCCTCTCCTTTTCATATCTTTTATTTTAAAAAATGTTTCTTTCTTTATTTTCTTTTTCTTTTTTGTTTCTTTCTATTTTTCTTGTGTGCTATTTGAAGTGCATCAAGTTGACTTTAACAATAAAAAAAAGTTTACTTTAACAAAAAATATTTCTTTGTTTTTTGCTTTTTGACATCGTTTTTCCGTCTCTCTTCCGCAGGTGAATGTGAGTGGTGGCGCCATCGCGCTGGGTCACCCCATCGGGGCATCAGGGGGGAGAATCCTGGTGACCCTGCTGCACGCTTTGAGCCGAACGGGCGGGAGGAGAGGAGTGGCGGCCCTTTGTATAGGGGGCGGCATGGGCATCGCCATTTGTGTGGAGGCGTGTGTGTGAAGTCTGACCATGATTTTAACATTGTGTGTGTGGGTGGGTGTGATTCTGACAGTGCATTAATATTGTATGTGTACTCGAAAGGCCTTTATCATTGGTTGACGTGAACCTGTAGTAAGGGCCAACAGTACAGTGAGGGAGGTACACTGATCTTCATCTTCATTTTATGTCATCATTTTTGAGTTGTTCAAAAGTTTGTCCCAAATGTTGCTGTGTAGATTTTTGCTGGTTGTTTCCTGCACAGTCACGTCAACTCACTCGGCACTGGCCGCTTGCTTCCCCTTACAACCGTTCAGCACGGGCCGTTTGACTCGACTAGGTTCGAAAACACATCACCACAAAAAAGTTATGAAAAGTTATGGACTGATATTTTCAGAGAAGATTACCAACTTCATGCACTAAACGATCGTAAAATATCAGACCTTCGTCGTTTTTTCTCCTATTGACGAAAACAGCTAACACATAGAAAGAAGGAAAATTTCACATTCCTATCTTTGACACCTCCCTTCAGCCAAACCTGAAAGTAAAGTCTGCAATCATTGGTTGATTTCAAGAGACGAAAGGTCAAAGTAGGTTACGACGTGGCTCGTGAAAGCTGGTTACACACTAGAAATCTAAACCTCTTAAAAACTTATGAGCCGGATGTGGCTCATTCGTCCCGAGTGAATGTCATTTGTGATAGAGCTCTTGGCTTTTCACCCTCACGATACGAGGTGTTAGATAGATTTTTAAAACTCTTTTCCCATGGCAAGACTGTGTCGTGTGATGTCATGTGGAAAAATTGGAAAATAAACAGTGTTGCCATGGGGAAAGATTGAAAACTAACAAGTTGCATTTCGACCATTATGGACAGAGATTGTGTACAGTGTTTCATTATGGACAGAGATTGTGTACAGTGTTTCATTATTTGGAGAGATTTTGGTTGAAGAATGTCCCATGGATGGTTGTCCCCCCCAAGGTGATCAGTATCTTAAAGTGCTAATAGGTTTTGAGGTTGATAGGAGTGATTGTCTTGCGTGTGCGTGAGAGAGAGAGAGAGAGAGAGAGAGTGAGTATGTGTGTGTGAGGTACTGTAGTTATTGTACCCAAGCCATATAACTCAAATTTGTCTAAATCTCGTCAACCTTAAAATGAGGTTTCTTCTTCTTCGATCGCTCAAACAGTTTCATGTCATATGAACGCAGATGCGTCATGCTGCCGTTATGCACCTAACTTGGAAGTAGTTGGGCCCCGTATGTCCGTCTTCGGCTGGAAAAAATCTTTGTAAGAATTTCTAGAACAAAGGCAGGAGAATGGACCAGTAAGGCAGAAAGATAGTAGATGACAGTAAGCAAGAGGGAAAACACAGAGAGTGACAGATTAGAGAAAATTACAAGCACAGAACTTCCAGAAGGTGGGGGAACTATTTGTATGAAAGACCCCTCAGTATCCCTACGGAGAATCCGGATTGTTGATTATGATTGCTTGTGTTTATACGTATAAATATCAAGATTGGTTAACTTAATGTTTGAAGTTTTGGCTCCACCACAGCCCCAGTTGTGTAAGGCAGCTGAGTCTGGGGGGAGACTGGAGTTGAAGGAGTGGACTGGCAGGTTGCCATGCAAGAAAGATTACACAAATATGAAGGAAACATTTGTGAACTGTAGGAGAGGAACGAAAGCCTTTGCATGCTGTTTAGAATGAAGAAAAGAAAGACAACCCCTCCCCTCTAACCCACCCCACCCAAAACAAGAGGGGCTGACTTGTGAATGCTACTTCATGAACCTTACTCATCTTTATAGAAAAAACAAAATAACCAGACAGCAACAAATCAAACAAAAGACATGACATGCATTATGCAGGATATTAGGGAAAACTACATGTCAGTTTCAATGAGCCTTTACACTACTTCTTGGCGACACAAAAGGGCAATAATTGTAGGACTGAGTTGACCACGCCACCTAGTGACGAGTCAGGGGTGGATACTTTTATGTGGCTATATACTACTACTTCGTGACAGGCAAGGGGGATAATCTTCTGTAGGTGGCGCATGCATCTCAGTACAGGAGACAGGGGCAGATAATTTCAGTGTAATGAAGCCTCATTAATAAACTACGACTGTGTGATATGTTTGAACTTTGTTTTCTAACATTTGCTGGTACGTGTGCAGGGGTGTACTTAAAATGTGTGGGTTTATCGGGTTTCCTATGAAACATTTGGTAGAAATTCACATGGTATTATTATTGCACATCTTTGTCATGAATTGTGTGTGTCACAATGTTGTGTCCATTCCTACTCAAATGGTGTTCCGTGAGTGTAGTGCAAGGTTTGTCTCCTGTCTACCAAAATGAGAAGATTACAATACACTGTTCCGTGAGTGTAGTGCAACGTTTGTCTCCTGTCTACCAAAATGAGAAGATTACAATACACTGTTCCGTGAGTGTAGTGCAACGTTTGTCTCCTGTCTACCAAAATGAGAAGATTACAATACAGTGTTCCGTGAGTGTAGTGCAACGTTTGTCTCCTGTCTACCAAAATGAGAAGATTAGAATACAGTGTTCCGTGAGTGTAGTGCAACGTTTGTCTCCTGTCTACCAAAATGAGAAGATTACAATACAGTGTTCCGTGAGTGTAGTGCAAGGTTTGTCTCCTGTCTACCAAAATGAGAAGATTACAATACACTGTTCCGTGAGTGTAGTGCAACGTTTGTCTCCTGTCTACCAAAATGAGAAGATTACAATACACTGTTCCGTGAGTGTAGTGCAACGTTTGTCTCCTGTCTACCAAAATGAGAAGATTAGAATACAGTGTTCCGTGAGTGTAGTGCAAGGTTTGTCTCCTGTCTACCAAAATGAGAAGATTACAATACAGTGTTCCGTGAGTGTAGTGCAAGGTTTGTCTCCTGTCTACCAAAATGAGAAGATTACAATACAGTGTTCCGTGAGTGTAGTGCAACGTTTGTCTCCTGTCTACCAAAATGAGAAGATTAGAATACAGTGTTCCGTGAGTGTAGTGCAACGTTTGTCTCCTGTCTACCAAAATGAGAAGATTAGAATACAGTGTTCCGTGAGTGTAGTGCAACGTTTGTCTCCTGTCTACCAAAATGAGAAGATTACAATACACTGTTCCGTGAGTGTAGTGCAACGTTTGTCTCCTGTCTACCAAAATGAGAAGATTAGAATACAGTGTTCCGTGAGTGTAGTGCAACGTTTGTCTCCTGTCTACCAAAATGAGAAGATTACAATACACTGTTCCGTGAGTGTAGTGCAACGTTTGTCTCCTGTCTACCAAAATGAGAAGATTACAATACAGTGTTCCGTGAGTGTAGTGCAAGGTTTGTCTCCTGTCTACCAAAATGAGAAGATTACAATACACTGGTCGCCGCTTATTAACTCATTCCATGCTGGCCAGTTGATTACAATACACTGGTCGCCGCTTATTAACTCATTCCATGCTGGCCAGTTGATTAGAATACACTGGTCGCCGCTTATTAACTCATTCCATGCTGGCCAGTTGATTAGAATACACTGGTCGCCGCTTATTAACTCATTCCATGCTGGCCAGTTGATTACAATACACTGGTCGCCGCTTATTAACTCATTCCATGCTGGCCAGTTGATTAGAATACACTGGTCGCCGCTTATTAACTCATTCCATGCTGGCCAGTTGATTAGAATACACTGGTCGCCGCTTATTAACTCATTCCATGCTGGCCAGTTGATTAGAATACACTGGTCGCCGCTTATTAACTCATTCCATGCTGGCCAGTTGATTACAATACACTGGTCGCCGCTTATTAACTCATTCCATGCTGGCCAGTTGATTAGAATACACTGGTCGCCGCTTATTAACTCATTCCATGCTGGCCAGAAGATTAGAATACAGTGGTCGCCGCTTATTAACTCATTCCATGCTGGCCAGAAGATTAGAATACAGTGGTCGCCGCTTATTAACTCATTCCATGCTGGCCAGTTGCTTCCCTTTGTAAGCGTTCTGTACTGGCCGATTTGCATAGGTTGCAAAAATAATATTTTCTAAATAATGGTAACAGATACAAAAGTGACATTTAGGCAATATGTACATAATATGCAGTACTAACACCTGCAACAGTTTCAAAGCATCCACTTGATTAGTTTTGATTTGTGATATTTTAAAATAAATGCATGTTTTGTCAAGCCAGGCACACTCATAATAGCGAAAATATAATTTTAAGGTCCCAAAATAACCGGCAGCCAGCCAATCAGTGTCAGAGGCATGAATGAAACGTAGTAGTAGCCCTCTGAGTCACTTCGAAGCACGCATGACTGTTAACCTATGAACTATGAATTTTTAAAGTTCACATGCGATATCCCGTTACCTTAGTAACGAGGCGTTGTGCGCATGCCCTGCGACGAGAGCGCAGGTTAGTATAGAAAGAGTTAAAGCCATTTTGGGACTGACGAAAAATGGCTTTAATAAGCGGCGGATTTAATAACCGGCGGTCCAGGATTACGTCATTTTCGAACACTTTTTGTGCTTCTCTTTTGTTTACGTCAGTCACACTTTCACACTTTCTTTCGTCATTTACACTTGCTTGAATCTAAGCACAACTTCACAAGGCCTCTTAAACGATGTTGAACTTTTGTTTTAATTACATTGATCGGCACATCAATCGATATCGGTTTTCATTGACTGACATTCTTTTCTAAACTCTGTTACTTCGTGATACACGTGAGCGTGCACATAAATATGTCTTGAGTGACACAAGTGACATATTTTCTACGCCCCCCAAAAAAAAAAAAGAAAAGAAAAAAGAAGAAAATCGTGTGAGTTTTAGTCACAAACTATGTGATTTCTCTGAGAAAAGTGGCTTTAATAAGCGGCGGGGTGGTTTTATTAAGCGGCTTTTTTTTAATACATAACATATAGTGAAAAATCCGGACAGTAAGAAATCGGCTTTAATAAGCGGCTGGCTCTATTAACCGCGGTTTTATAAAGCGGCGACCACTGTACTGTATTTTACAGAGTATAAGTCAATTTTTTTCCCCAGACTGAGACTCATGCGCCTTAATAATATGTGATAAAAAATAGTAAGAAAGCGTACTTACAAAATGTTAATTTGTGTGTGTGTAAAATTGGGTGTGTGTGCCTTATAATGAGGGGCACCTTTAGTCTGAAAAATACAGTAATTGCAAATTTTGCAAGGTGCCATGGCTGTTTGACTGTTGGAGAAAATATCCATGGTAATGTTTCATGATTTTCAACCCCAAGTTTGATATTAAAATATGAGATGGAAATTGAGAGCCAAAATAATAAAATAAGACCCAAAATTGTGTAAACATTGTGGCGTAAATTTTGGGCGATAAATTAAAAACATATGATTCCAAACTGTTTGTTGTTTGCCACTTTCATGTCGAGCCAGTAGAGGTGATTTTGTGATGGTATAATTATAAATAATGTGTTGTGTATGAAATGATTGAATAATATTGAAGATTTTAAAATGGTGATTGCTAAAGTTAAGTGGTGAATGTGAGTACATTTGTGCTCATTTTTTATGAGTTTTCCTGCTCCCTATGTTGTAAACCGCTGCACAGAATCACTTGAACTTTCGTAAGGTTTTTACTTTTATATCACCCGAAGCTGGTGTGTTTCCTGAAGTAATTATAACATCGGATGACTCGTGGCTGTGCTTGCCACCCAAGCCGTATAATATCCTTCCTCCCTGATAATGTGCATCGCCTTCTTCTATTTGTTATATTCTAGTCACAGAGACTGGATTTAAATCAGGAACCCTAACCGATCTTTAATTTTGGTTAAGAAAAAAAGAAACAAACAAATATTGAACCAATGTATTGTTTGAAAGTGATAACACTGTCGTTTGTGTAACATGACTTGTTAATATTGTTTGTAATAATGGAGAATGTTCCTTTGTCGGGCAGTGTGAAAGCAGGCCGATACTGGAGCCATCATTGTGTTTGTGTTGCTTTCTTTCGTTATTGTTGGTGTTTATTGTGACACTGGTGGTTTGGTCAAATGTTGCTAATCTATATCCCTTGAAAGAAGTGACTATTTTAATGTTGTCGATTCAGTGTATAATGATGTCATTAATGTGGGAGGCATTCCCTTTCAATCGAGAATCAACCATGTGATTTAATTTGTTCCATGTTGTTGTTGTTGTTGTTGCAATGAGTGATCAGGACAGTAAAACTGATGGCCTTTTGTCAAAAGTTGATCTTTCTGTTGATATTTTTCTTGATGAAAAAATGAGCCTTTGGATGAGAGTTAACGTTGAGAAGTATTATTGAACTTTGATAAGAATAAAAACCGTAATTGTTTAGTATTATCCTGCCAAATGCACACATGCACACACACACACACACACACGCACGCACACACGCACGCACGCACGCACACACACACACACACACACACACACTCACTCACTCACTCACTCACACACTCACTCTCTCTCTCTCTCTCTCTCTCTCTCTCTCTCTCTCTCTCTCTCTCTCTCTCTCTCTCTCTCTCACTCTCATGCAAGAGAGGGAGGGACAGAGAGAAAGCCATTCAGATGGATGTCAGACAAAGAAATGAAAATATAAAAACACATGATTTGAATGAGTATATTTGAGTTGTATGTGATTAAAAAAAGAAACCTAACCAGACTATTTCCACTTGTAACACCCCCCCCCCCCTCTCTCCTTTCTCTCTCCTTTCCATTTATTCTGTTACACTTCCTTATTAAGCAGTGAAAATGTTAAAGATAAGAAAGAAAAAAGGACACTTTATTTAAAGATTAATAACCGAAAATCTGATGTATTGATAAACCCGTACATGTTAAACATTGTTAAGTATAATTCAATATTCGGTCATACTGAAATTTGCTGCATTATTTTTTCTGTGTCAGTATAGGCCTACACATGCTAAAAAAATGCTTAATACTGCATTGCAAAAGAAAGGGAAATAAACAGATTTTGTAATGAAACAGACTTTGCACAGAGACAGACGATGGAATCATTGAAAAAGATTACAAGATCTGAAGATGAATCAAACACATTGACTTCAATATCACTTTATATACTACTACTTTTTTCGTGCTGTTATTATTTGATGATTTTATTGATATTGCTGGTTTTTTCGCTTATTTATTTAATTGTCTTTGTTTTTTACTTGTTTATTATTTTCATTTGTTTGAGGACCTGATGAAAAGAAGTATTTGTTATGCTTTTTCAGTTCATCCTCATTAAACATTTCAAGTTATAGGTCTCTCTCTTTTTCACTCTCTCTCTCTCTCTCTCTCTCTCTCTCTCTCTCTCTCTCTCTCTCTCTCTCTCTCTCACACACACACACACACACACACACACACACACACACAGACATACACACACACACACACACACACACACACACACACACACACACACACACACAAACACACGCACACACACACACAATCTTTTCTACTGACATGTCACACTACAGTCCACCACACATTGACATTCCTCAACCAAGTCACGCAATCTCCACCACCTTCACCCCCGACCTGCTCCCCCTACTCCTGGCGACATTGAACTCGTCCACCGCTTGAAGGAAGGCGGACACCCTGGCCTCCAAGTGGACTCGCCCAGCCTGCAGACTGTGCAGCAGCAGATCCCTGTGTCGCTCTGCGGCAGACGACCAGCTCTCTGGCTGTTGGGGCTCCTCCTCGAAGGGATCGATCTTCAGCTCCACCAATTTCTGGAGCTCCCTTCTGGACCGAGGTCTTCGAGGTCGTCTGCCGAAGCCATCGTCATCATCGTCGTGATTATCTTCTCCGGCGAAGCGAACTGTTCTAGACACTGACGAGGTGGTGGGTCGTAAGTAGCCGGCGCGAGGTTTGGCCGTGGAGCGAGTGGGGGGTGATGTCTTGGGGCGAGTTGGAGGGTTAGGGGGGGAAGAAGAAGAGGGTGTGGTGGTGGTGGTGAGGTGGGGGGGATGGAAGGTTGGGGAGCAGTGGGGGTGGGGGGTCTGGAAGTGTCGGGAGTGACGTCACCCCCACGTTTGGAGTCGGTGACCAAGGCAGAGGAGCTTTTCCTCCTGGCGTTGAACAAGTTCTTGGCACTGAAGCGCTCCCTCTGTTTGGCCAGACGTCGCTCCGCCGGGGTTTTGAACACCGCTTCGGGAGCAGAATAGTCCGAGATCATGCACACCTCCTCGCCCCTCCCCTCTCCTCCTCCTTCCTCTTCTTCCATGGATTCCCAGCAGCTGCTGACCACGCTGGTGGTCCTGGAGAAGGTGCTGGGGCCGGCGCTGCTCTGTCTCCTGGCTGACGACGACGCCTCAGAGCTCTTCCTTCTCCTGGGTCCGGCCGACTGGCACAGCACTGTCAGGGCCTGGGGGTCGTTGTCCTTGCTGCTGCTCTGTCTCCTGGTCCTGGCTGAAGACGACACCTCAGAGCTCTTCCTCCTCCTGGGTCCAGCCGACTGGCACAGCACGGTCAGGGCCTTGGGGTCGTTGTCCTTGCTGCTGTTCACAGCCTCCTTCAGCTTCAGGATCTTGTTGGCGTCGGCGCGCGCCATGTTCAACTCTTCGTCCTTCTCGCTCAGTGTTCGCCGCACCGTTCGCTTTAGGCGGCACAGACGGTCGTCCAATCCCAGGTCCAGCTTCTCGTTTTCTTTGTAGGTGGCGCTGTAGTCCATCTTCACCTGACGCTCCAGCCTGCCTGCCGGGTCTGTCGGTGTTTTAGTGTTGGCCATCTTTGGGGAGGGAAACGTCAAGGTTTAAGACTATGAAGTCTGTTGTGCTGGAGGTTTGCAAAGGGCTTGCGATCAGTCTTGGTCCGAGAACTCTTTGCTAGAAGATCTGCCTCAACAACGGGTATTGCCTCAAGAGTCTCCTCGGTATTTGTTCAGCGCTCACACATTGTATGAAAGATGAGTAGTCTACACAGGACACATCTAACTCACCGTCGCCTTAAATCACGAAAGGTGAAGATCTGTGGTTGCTCAAAAGCATCTGACTGCAATACTGAGAGAAACATCAGCAATGGAATGGCAGATGTGTTCACAATCTGCTAGAAGACAATGTAGTCTCTTCTAAAGCATGTTTTCGTTGTTCGTGTCAATGTCCTGCAGGATGTGAAGGTCGAAAATTGTCAACAAAATAATGTCCTTTTCAGCACAGTCATGACTCGTGTCCCATCTGAAATTGAAACGGAACAAAATGATGAAATGTAAAGGATGAAGAAAAAAGAGGTGTGTGTACGCATGAGAGAGAGAGAGAGAGAGAGAGAGAGAGAGAGAGAGAGAGAGAGAGAGAGAGAGAGAGAGAGAGAGAGAGAGAGAGAGTTTGGCCTTGAACTCGATCTTACCAATGCGAAATCATACAGAGTAAGGGCACGTACACAGTTCATCCGGATTTTCAGCGCGGAAATAATCAATAAGTAAAAGAAAGAAGGAAAAAACAACAACCACGGATTAGGCCGGGAAATACGTGTCCGTATATTGTTTCCTTCTTTCTTTTACTTGTTGATTATTTCCGCGCGGAAAATCCGGATATACTGTGTACGTGCCCTTAAGGTAGGTGAAAAACGAAAGGGGCAGAGTATGGCGGAACAAAAGAATGATAAACATTTACATTCCGTCAGTAAAATAAGAGCATGAAGAGAGAGAGAGGGGGGGGGGGGGGGGGTGTCTATCACACCACTGACCAAACAGAAACGACAAAATATACCAGAGAAGAAAAAGAAGACCGAAAAAAGAAAAGGAAAAAGGACGAGAAGTAGAGGAAGAAATAGGAAGACATGGAAGAAGAAGAAGAAAAGTACTGTAGTAGTAGAAGAAGAAGGAGAAGAAAAAGGAGACGGAGAGGGAAGAAGAAGGAGAAGAAAAAGGAGACGGAGAGGGAAGAAGGAGGAGAAGAAAAAGGAGACGGAGAGGGAAGAAGGAGGAGAAGAAAAAGGAGACGGAGAGGGAAGAAGAAGGAGAAGAAAAAGGAGACGGAGAGGGAAGAAGGAGGAGAAGAAAAAGGAGAGGAGAGGGAAGAAGGAGGAGAAGGAAGAAGAAGGAGAAGAAAAAGGAGACGGAGAGGGAAGGAGGAGGAGAAGGAAGAAGAAAGAAAAGAAGAAGGAGCGGAAACAAAGATGAGGAAAGAGAATTATAATAACAACTTTATAGGAGAAACGGGAAAATGGAATTAACCGAGAAATGCTGGGGGGGGGGGGGGGGGGGGGGGCACATCTTGACCTTTGCCGGTGTCCTAATAAGAAGACTAGACTCATAAACAGAACACCTTTATTATCTCACAGAGAAACTGTGTTGTGTTCAGTGTTGTGACTAAGACAACCAACCTTCTTGGCGGAGGTGCACAGACCTGTAGGCCTACCCCTCCAGCAGAATCCTAAGCAATGTGCTTAGAGACACGTTGGCATGCAACAATACAGAAACACACACATAACAACAAACACAGCGACACGGGGCCCAGTGCACACAATCTGAAATGACAACACCGCTGGTCCGTGGTTTGAGCCCTTGTGTCAACCCCACCCCACACCATGTAAACTGAAAAACTGGACCGTTCTGTGATTGCGGCTGGAGCAATTTAGCGTTAGTGCAGGCCACTCGAAGAAAAAAAGAGAGTACGGAGGAGCAGGGACGTAGTACGCCCTGTAAAAGTGGTCAGGCTCTGTTTCTCAATAAACCTATTGCTCCCACCAAATGTAAAACCACTACACATAACCACATAGATGTTCGCCTGTTGGCGAACAGGGCGGCTGATAATATAATGAGGAAGGAAGATAGGTGCGTTGAATGAATTAGTGGGGGTCTGGGGAGTCCCCCCCCCCTCCCCGAAGCTGACGATATTTGGATTTTAAATGAAGCATTGGAGGCCTCTCCTTGGAGAATCATTGGATTTATTACAAAAACTTATAACTTGTATCAAACAATGACTGCAGAAATATAAAAAGGGGTTTTTGCTTTTTATATTTCAGCAGTCTTTTTTTTATATATAAGTTATTAGTTTTTGTAATAAGTTCAATCAAACATGTCAATGGACTGTCCAAAGATAGTCCGTTTTGACTCCAAGCCATCGAGGGATTTTACGATCCGCAATTTCTTTAGCTAAAGCTATGGCATGGAATAATATGACGAGGGCCTATATGAAATTAAAGATATGGCATGGAATAATATGACGAGGGCCTATATGAAATTAAAGATATGGCTGTCATAAATTTCCTTTTTTTCAGACGTATGAGTGTCAAGTCAAGTCAAGTCAAATTTTTATTTCCAGATGGGAACATTGTATAAGCAAAAACATGCTTTTTTTTTTCCAACAAGCCATCCATAAAAAATGATGTAAAGAAAAAATAAAGAACTAAACATTCCAAAGTCGCTAACAAGAAAAGGAAAATATACAAGTAAACAATTAATTAAAGAAACAAGCAAATATTCCAAAAACACAGGAAGAAGGATGGGGACTGGGCGAATAGCATATTATGTGCAATATATACATGAACATCAGCAACGAAACATTTAAAACATCACATTTACTTACCAAAATATGTGTGTGTGTGTGTGTGTGTGTGTGTGTGTGTGTGTGTGTGTGTGTGTGTGTGTGTGTGTGCTGTGTGTGTGTGTGTGTGTGTGTGTGTGTGTGTGTGTGTGTGTGTGTGTGTGTGTGTGTGTGTGTGTGTGTGTGTGTGTGTGTGTGTGTGTGCTTGTAGGCCTAACTAACCCTGGTCACATCACATGCCACTGATACCAGGCCATGAGCAAGCTATGCTGTAGGTGTGACGAAGCAAAGCACGTCACCTTCATCATGTCTGAAAGATTTAGACTAATGCCACAGTGTCTTTGGTAGTCATGGTGAAGTGACGTTTGGAAGAAGCCACATCCGAAAAACATGCAGTTTTTGTTTTTGTTTTTGTTTTTCTTATGGGAAAAAGTGGTCAGGCTCTGGCCTGAGTGCCTGACCCGGATGCTACGCCCCTGGTTGGACGGTGGAAGTGGGGGTGATGGTGGGGTATTGAAGGGCAAGGCGGGGGAATTGGCCTTGGGATAGTGTAGGCCTATGTGTGTCTGTCTGTCGTTTCCGACAATGACTGCCAGAGAGCAGAGGGGGCAGCTGGAATTCCGTGAGGCTGGGCTAGAACAACGACAACGACAACACACGCACGTACGCACGCACACAGGCACACACGCACGCACGCACACACGCACGCACGCACGCACGCACAAACACACACACACACGCACGCACGCACGCACACACACACACAAAAAAACACACACACACACACGCACGCACACACACACACACACACACACACACGCACGCACGCACGCACGCACACACACACACAAACACACACACACACACATAGCACACACACACACACACACACACACACACACACACACACACACACACACACACACACACACACACACACACACACACACACACACACACACACACACACACACACACACACACACACACACACACACACACACACACACACACACACATAGGATGTAAACAAGCTTTATCAAGCTTACCCTTTTATCGTCAATAAAGATCATTTTGACTTGACTTGACACCCCCCCCCCCCCCCCCACACACACAAACTGACACAGTGCAAAACTCGCAGATACGAGGCGACTCCATTTCAGCTAGGCGTGGATAGACACATCAACATTAAATATTGAAATTTTCAGAAATAAATATTTTTTAAGAAAACCAAAACTATGATTAAAAAGAAGAAGAAATAAGCAAGCAAGCTGGGCAAAAATCAGTCGCGGTTGATGGAAGTATGGTATTATAAACAATCAATTATTTGCACACATAAATCATTATTTAGTAAATAAGTCTTATTTGTAGCATACAATACTTTTATTTAATTGTCAGAAGTAGCAAACTCTTTTAAGGAGCATATGTTTTTTAAATATTTGCCAATAATGCAGTATATGCATTATTTAGCTAAGTAAAGCATTATTTAGGATATTGAAAAATAAATGACTTTCTTTACACGGCCAAACGGAAGAGATAAGTCCTTGCTTATTTTGCTAGACCATCAGCAGGGTGTCTGTGAGTGAATAGCATTGCATGTGCGTCAACAGTTTGGGAAATACTCACTGATAAAGACAACTTAAAGTATTCTGTACAATTCCCTCAAACTCACACGTCACATTGAAAGATAGGGTATCCTTCTTCATCTGCTGGAGAAACATCATGAACACAAAAGAACAATGAATTATTTCATGTATATGAATGTAGGAAAAGGAATGAAATCCGTTGGCGGAATATGATTGGTATTAACAAATTCAATCTATATGTATGGAACTTAACTCCAAAATGTAATCGCTTTTTTATTTATTTATTTATTTTTTACAAAAGCCCTTTTTTTATTGTCTCATTTATTTATTTATTCACAAAAACAAAAGTGGTGGTACCCTAAATCTGTATACCCTTATATGTCTCATATGATCAGAATTGGCATGTATGGCTCACACAAACAAAAGTGGTACCCTAAATCTGTATGTTATTGTCTCATATGATCAGAATTGGCATGCATGGCTCACACAAACAAAAGTGGTACCCTAAATCTGTATGTTATTGTCTCATATGATCAGAATTGGCATGTATGGCTCACACAAACAAAAGTGATGAAATCCGTTGTTATTGAATATGATTTGGCATATGGCTCAAAAAAGTGGTACCCTAAATCTGTATTTAATATGATCAAATTGGCATGCATTCACACAAACAAAAGTGGTACCCTAAATCTGTATGTTATTGTCTCATATGATCAGAATTGGCATGTAAACAAACAAAAGTGGTACCCTAAATCTGTATGTTATTGTCTCATATGATCAGAATTGGCATGTATGGCTCACACAAACAAAAGTGGTACCAAATCTGTATGTTATTGTCTCATATGATCAGAATTGGCATGCATGGCTCACAAAACAAAAGTTACCCTAAATCAAATGTTGTCTCATATGATCAGACGGCATGCATGGCTCACACAAACAAAAGTGGTACCCTAAATCTGTATGTTATTGTCTCATATGGAATTGGCAAACACAAACAAAAGTGGTACCCTAAATCTGTATGTTACTGTCTCATATGATCAGAATTTGGCTTGGCTCACACAAACAAAAGTGGTACCTAAATCTGTATGATATATGATCAGAATTGGCATTATGGCTCACACAAACAAAAGGGATGAAATCCGTTGGCTTCTTTAACAAATTCCCGCATGGGCGGGTAAGAAGCCCACCCCATGCGCATTTTTTCTGTCAAATTTGCCCATGAGACGAATGCTAGACATCCTCGTCTATGGGCAAAATGAGACTGACTTCATTTCATGAGATAATTGGGGTGGGCTTCTTACCCACCCATGCGCTTTTTACCCCGTCTTCCCCTATGGAACGTAACTCCAATATGTAATAGCTTCTTTTTTTTAAAAAGTGATACCCTAAACCTGTATGTTTTTGTCTTATATGATCAGAATAGGAATGTATT
>CM065694.1:57168048-57170548 GCA_017654935.2 Phymorhynchus buccinoides | reverse complement strand
CAAAAAACAAAAGAACTAGACATGTCCCAAGTGTCATCGTCAACCATTTTGTCAAGCAGCAAACTGCCATGTAGGCTAACAGGGACAGATGACCTGTGAATTCTGAAAAGACGACTCACCTCAAACCAACCCCGACTTTTGCTTTCTGCGCAGTACAAGCTGCTGCCGTTCAGTGAGGCAAAGCTGACGTGTCAGTCGGCGACAACCTGATGCACATCGCGAGAGGAGGTGCTGTACAAAAGGTGACTCACCACAGCTGTTCGCCTTCCAGCCAAGTACACAACGTTCTTCAATGTCCGCCATTGTTGCCTCTAGCTGCCCAGCCTTAGTTGAAGCCAAGATTCTTCAGGTGAGGCTAAGTACGCTCCTCTCTTTATGTTGTGTGTGTGTGTGTGTGTGTGTGTGTGTGTGTGCGTGTGCGTGCGTGTGCGTGTGCGTGTGCGTGTGCGTGTGCGTGTGCGTGCGTGTGCGTGTTTATTACAGGACGAATAGATCATCTCCAAACTCAAAGTTAACAGATATAGCCCGCTTCCTTAAAAAAATGTTAAATTTTTTTTTTGTTTAAAAGCTGTCAGAGTCGAACTTTGTCATGAAGTTTGGATCCCAAATGCATGGAGATTTGCGTAGAGAACTAAACTGAAGATTGTTGAACCGGACATGAAATAAGGACACGTGTTTAGAAACTATCCGAGCATTGGTATATTGCATAGGAGTATAAGGTTTAGTGCTGGAATACAATTCTGTTACTCAACATGCGTCCAAGAACGATGGTACCGAAAACTGTGTGAAAATGAAAGAAGCAGATGATGACTTGGAACAATAAATAACAATTAACAAATGACATAGGTTTGAAAACAATTTGGAAAAGATACGACAAAAGAATAATAATAACAAACGTTTCAAAACAGTGATTGGAAAAGTACTTCAACGCAAAAGATTACTATTAGCACATTGTTTTTGAAGAGTACTCTATGAAAATCAGAACTTTTTGTTTAACGCAAAAAAAAGATTAATCAAGATCCTCCACAAGTAATACTGTGGAACCTCCTTTATAAGACACCCCCCCCATAATGGAGACTCCCACTCACCTAAGACCTACTTCTCACAAACATTGTCCTTCTTAGTAAGTATCAACATTACCTCCCTTATACAACTCCCTCCCACTTAAGGCCTCATTTTGGATGATTTTAGAAGTCTTAAAAGGGAGGTTCCTGTGTACAGCCTGCAGTTAATGGCAAATTGTCACTGTCCTGTCTCCCGGTGTTTGCTGACAGAAGACAGACCCGGTCCCCGCCATGGGCAAACTGCTTCTACCGCTTCTGGTGGCCGCTCTGATGACACGGGCTATGGCCCTCAAACTCCGGGATGCCAACGACACGGAAGTTGGAAAGGAGGTCGGAGAGAGAGGTGGGATCTTCTATTAAAAGAAATGTGCTATTTCTTCTGTCTTTTAAAAAATCTTTTACCTTATGATATGCAATCCGTCCTGTTCTTCGTCTTTCTTTTTTGTCTTGTTATTCGTTTAAACGTGAGAAACTCCCCCCCCCCCCCCCCCCCCCCCCCCGATATTAAGAGTGATATACCAGAGAGTGCTATCATTCTTTTTCAGAGAATACCTTCTGCTTTTACTCAAGATGAATGATAGCACATTCTGGTGTATGACTTTCAATATATAATACACAATATGAGTTCTTGTGAAGTTTTTGTTGTTATTTACCTGTCCAGAACCCGTGAGATTGGCTAGCTTTAAGCAAATAGACACTTAGTTGTGTGGGCCGTCTTGGCGGCGATTTAACTGTGTCTGTTTGTAGCATCAGCTTGGTCCGCAATTAAATATGGGTGAAACATTGCAATTAAACAAATAGATTCAATTCAATTCAATTCAATTCAAGTAACTGAATGTAGAGCATGTTCTTCAACATTGCCCGCTCCACAATGTCCTCAGACAAGAAATGTGTCCAGATCCAACACCACTGAGGGAAAAGATGCAGGGAAACCTGACTGATCTCCAGGCGACTGCTGCATTCGTGCGGGCTGCTGGCATCTCCATCTGATGTGATCGAAGAAGAAGAAGAAGAAAGAAGAAGAAGTAACAGTATTGAGCCCATTGGAAAATAAGGAGCACAATTGCAGGCTTGATAAACCAAATAAACATGCACCATATATGTATATAAAACATAACTGAGTGAACAAGAAACATATAGGCCTATTATTATTAAGCGATTAAAATTTAAAATAAGTAATTCAATCTACGTATAAAATTATACAGTTCACTCACCCACCCCCACCAACCAATCTCTGCAACGCATCCACCCTCCCCCTCCTGCCCATCATCATCACAAACCAACCAACCAAAACATATCAATTATCATACACAGCTAAGAAGGAACACATTTTGAAACAAAACCTACCTTCATTACTGGGGTGGGGACTGACAGCCCACGTAGCGCCGTATGTTGTAAGTGTGTGTGTGTGTGTGTGTGTGTGCGTGCGTGTGCGT
>CM065694.1:57135548-57155548 GCA_017654935.2 Phymorhynchus buccinoides | reverse complement strand
GCGAACAACATACAAGACAAATCGATCTTTCAGACACTGTCTGGATTGTAAAGCACCTTCTCATAAAAGTTTTCAACCCGAGAAGAAGCGCGCCTTCGAGCTTCGTGCATCTTCGACCATCTATATTATAATACGCGTGCCGAAAAGAATTTTTAATCTATATTTTCTCCTAAGTCGCGGTGATTTTTGCCTTCAACTGTGAAATATAGTGGCACGTGTAGGTGCTTAACAGTTCTTCTAAGTGAAATTCGCCAAGTCGTCTTTTAAAGCCGGGATTTCACATAAAAGTTGCTTAACGGAGGGAGTGATTTGAAAGAAAGACAGTTTCACGGAAAGTGGAATAGCCGTGACGTCATATCCTTTACGCGAAACATTTAGGCACCTACTTTTCTCAAAGTGACAAAACCTAAGTTCTGTGCGAGGCTTGCAATTGCTTTCATGAAGCTGGGTCAGGTGTCCGACTTGACTGCTTTCCCTTCTTCCTCTTATAATAATTTTTTTGGCATCGACTGTCTAAGAAGCTTTGATAGCTCAATAGGTAAAGCGGCGCAAATCAGTAGGTCGCGATACGTCCGTGGTCGCGGGTTGGAGTCGGCCAATCGCCCACCTTTTTTTTTTGGGGGGGGGGGGGGGGGGGGTCATCATCTTTTTTAAAGGAGAGGGGAGTGGGCGGAAGGGAGGGGGCACCACCACATATTTTTGGGTCTCTTTTCTTCATTATTTACATCTAACCAGTTCTTCTTCTTCTTCTTCTTCGATCGCTCAGACAGGTTCCTATCAATTATGAACGCAGATGATTCATGCTGCCGTGCGGAGCACGGGTTTATCTAGTTTTGTTTATTTGGAGAGAGAGAGAGAGAGAGAGAGAGAGAGAGAGAGAGAGAGAGAGAGAGAGAGAGAGAGAGAGAGAGAGAGAGAGAGAGAGAGAGAGAGAGCACTGAACACTGAAATGTTTAATGCATATTGGCCATGGACCACAATACATGTTAGGGGCAGGGGAAGCGGATCGGTTACAGGAATCATATTATCAAAGTAACTTGTCAGTTTTCCTCCCAATATTTATTTTAGCATTTTATAATCAATATATAAGAACTAACAAAATAACTCTAGATTCTAAGAGAGTCAAACTATAACATAAATGTACCAAACATCTTAAGATGAAACTCTTTGTAAATTAATCCACTTTAGCGGAAAACGCACATAATGAAAATCTTACAAACAAGAAACACATCACATACATCACATGACTGACTTTCTCCTGTTCATGGCATGAAACACACACCTAGATAACCTGTACATGTGATCATTATTATATGCCTTTAGCATTTGAAGTGCAGACACAGTGTGAACATTGCTGATGTTTAGAAAGTTGACTCTTAAATCATGGTACCTTATTGGAATGTAGAATGTACCATGATTTAAGAGTCAAATTTCTAAACATCAGCACGTTAGGCGCATAAAGGCAGCATGACGCATCTTGCGCTCATAATTTACAGGAAACTGTCTGAGCGATCGAAGAAGAATAAGAAGTAGTGCTTTGCATCAGATTGTCAGCGACAAATCAGCAGTACATAAACATACACGTCAGCTTTACACCAACGTATCTACTTCACCTTCTTGTCTGGTGACAGCTTGTGCAGAAAGCATAGCTCAGGGTTGGTTTCAGGTCAATCATAACGCAGAAATGTTCTTGTCGCATTTCATCATCATCATCATCATCATCATCGTCCTCGTCGTCGCCATCGTCTTCGTCATCATCATCATCTTCAAGTGTTCAAGTGCTCTCTCTCTCTCTCTCTCTCTCTCTCTCTCTCTCTCTCTCTCTCTCTCTCTCTCTCTCTCTCTCTCTCTCTCTCTCTCTCTCTCTCTCTCTCTCTCTCTCTCATGCTATTAGGAGAAGGCAACGCTTTCAGTGACATGTGACATTGTTTACTGTGATCTATTGGTGTTTACGTGTATTGTGATTTAAAAAAAAATACAGATAATTTGTGCCGACTGTTGACTTACGTAATGCACATGTCTACATTACCAAAGGTTTTGTCGCATTTATTGATGTATTTATTGTTGCATTATGTTTCTTTGCTGGTCCCAACCCCACCAGCCCCACCAACCCCCCAAACCCCACCAGCCCCACCAGCCCCACCAGCCCCACCACCACCCCACCCAACCCCACCAAGCCCATCAGCATTAAATCAGCACCTTCGGGTGTTTCTAGATCATTACATTCCAATAAAAAATGGCTTTCATTTTCGACTTTCGTTTTACAGAATGGACAATTTTTATCCTGAACACGATGACTATAGCGATGAACATTATTATTAAGAGGCAAAACCTTAAATCGCGTTTGGGATATGGCCACTCGAAAACAATATGTGTTCATACTCGTGATATATCTTTCTTTCTCAAATAGTGTTTTAAACGGTCTGTAACTGTCATATTTGGCTCGATCTCTAATACTGCCTGTCCACTCTTGTATAACAATGTCAATTAATCTTTGTTAGAAATTCCTCAGGAATATCTTCACATTGCCAACACTCTGATACAGCCAAACAAAATTAAGAGAGAGAGAGAGAGAGAGAGAGAGAGAGAGAGAGAGAGAGAGAGAGAGAGAGAGAGAGAGAGAGAGAGAGAGAGAGAGAGAGAGAGAGAGAGAGAGAGAGAGAGAGAGAGAGAGAGAGAACGAACGAACGAACGAACGAACGAAAGTGTTTTAATGAACATCGGCCATGGCCCACAATTCAAAGGGACATGGGGGGTAGGGGAGTTTGGGGATGGTGGGGTTGGGACCAGCAAAGAAACATGATGCCATAAATACATCAATAATGTAATGAAGACATGCAGTCACATGGGCCACAATTCAAAGGGACATGGGGGGATGGGAAGTTTGGGGTTGGTGGGGTTGGGACCAGCAAAGAAACATAATGCCATAAATACATCAATAAATGCGACAAAACCTTTGGTAATGTAGACATGTGCAATACGTGAGTCAACAGTCGGCACAAATCATCTGTATTTAAAAACAAAATCACAATACACGTAAACACCAATAGATCACAGTAAACAATGTCACGTGTCACTGAAAGCGTTGCCTTCTCCTAATATCATGAGAGAGAGAGAGAGAGAGAGAGAGAGAGAGAGAGAGAGAGAGAGAGAGAGAGAGAGAGAGAGAGAGAGAGAGAGAGAGAGAGAGAGAGAGAGAGAGAGAGAGAGAGAGCACTTGAACACTTGAAGATGATGATGATGATGATGATGATGACGACGACGACGACGACGATGATGATGATGATGATGATGATGATGATGATGATGAATAGATGTAAATACGAAAACTTTTGCGTTTCTGAAAAGACGATTCGCGTAAAACCAGCCCTGAGTTGTGTTTTCTGACCAAGCTGTCACCAGACAAGAGGCTGACGTGTCGATATGTTGATGTAATGCTGACGTGTCACTGACATTCTGATGCAATTCGTTGCAAGAGGCCCTCTATATGAGAGAAGTCATTACAGTTAAGTGTCATTCGATTTCCACACAACTACAACTTTTTCTCCAGTATCTGCCACTGTTGAATTTTTGCTGCCCGGCTTCAGTTAAAGCCCAGACATTGTTCAGGTGAGACGCTTCTCTAAATACATACAACCTACGTAGTCATGTAGACCATGTTTATGTACCATTGTACGGTAGCCAGGTCATTTCCAGACATTGTCCAGGTGAGACGCTTCTCTAAATACATACAACCTACGTAGTCATGTAGACCATGTTTATGTACCATAGTACGGTAGCCAGATCATTTCCAGACATTGTTCAGGTGAGACACTTCTCTAAATACATACAACCTACGTAGTCATGTAGACCATGTTTATGTACCATAGTACGGTAGCCAGATCATTTCCAGATATTGTTCAGGTGAGACACTTCTCTAAATACATACAACCTACGTAGTCATGTAGACCATGTTTATGTACCATTGTACGGTAGCCAGATCATTCTCCAGACATTGTTCAGGTGAGACACTTCTCTAAATACATACAACCTACGTAGTCATGTAGACCATGTTTATGTACCATTGTACGGTAGCCAGATCATTTCCAGACATTGTTCAGGTGAGACACTTCTCTAAATACATACAACCTACGTAGTCATGAAGACCATGTGTATGTACCATTGTACGGTAGCCAGATCATTTCCAGACATTGTTCAGGTGAGACACTTCTCTAAATACATACAACCTACGTAGTCATGTAGACCATGTTTATGTACCATAGTACGGTAGCCAGGTCATTTCCAGACATTGTTCAGGTGAGACACTTCTCTAAATACATACAACCTACGTAGTCATGTAGACCATGTGTATGTACCATAGTACGGTAGCCAGGTCATTTCCAGATATTGTTCAGGTGAGACACTTCTCTAAATACATACAACCTACGTAGTCATGTAGACCATGTTTATGTACCATAGTACGGTAGCCAGGTCATTTCCAGACATTGTTCAGGTGAGACACTTCTCTAAATACATACAACCTACGTAGTCATGTAGACCATGTGTATGTACCATTGTACGGTAGCCAGGTCATTTCCAGACATACCTTTTCATAAGTTTAGTGTGCTGTCTTCATTCACCTCATCAAAGTCTTTTGAAAGACGAAAATTTGGTTTTATTCACCGCGTTTATTAATCGTTTCATCTTGGTGTGAGTGTAGCGCTTAGGTGCTTTTTAGTTCAATTGTTAAAACGAATGTTCTTGAAAATCAATATAGCATCAACATTCACCAGATATACAAATGGGCACAACACACTGAAAGCTGATACAAGGCGCTGAAACACAGATACATGACACAATATCGGTTGCTAAAAGTAATACGACACTGGAACAGAACCTATTGATGGCTTGACAGTATTTGATACATGACACAATATCGGTTGCTAAAAGTAATACGACACTGGAACAGAACATATTGATGGCTTGACAGTATTTGATACATGACACAATATCGGTTGCTAAAAGTAATACGACACTGGAACAGAACATATTGATGGCTTGACAGTATTTGATACATGACACAATATCGGCTGCTAAAAGTAATACGACACTGGAACAGAACATATTGATGGCTTGACAGTATTTGATACATGACACAATATCGGCTTGCTAAAAGTAATACGACACTGGAACAGAACATATTGATGGCTTGACAGTATTTGATACATGACACAATATCGGCTGCTAAAAGTAATACGACACTGGAACAGAACATATGGATGGCTTGACAGTATTTGATACATGACACAATATCGGTTGCTAAAAGTAATACGACACTGGAACAGAACATATTGATGGCTTGACAGTATTTGATACATGACACAATATCGGCTGCTAAAATTAATACGACACTGGAACAGAACATATTGATGGCTTGATAGTATTTGATACATGACACAATATCGGTTGCTAAAAGTAATACGACACTGGAACAGAACCTATTGATGGCTTGACAGTATTTGATACATGACACAATATCGGTTGCTAAAAGTAATACGACACTGGAACAGAACATATGGATGGCTTGACAGTATTTGATACATGACACAATATCGGTTGCTAAAAGTAATACGACACTGGAACAGAACATATGGATGGCTTGACAGTATTTGAGAGACTGAAGCCGAACCATGACAAGACAACTATCCTACTATTGCAATTCAAGGAGATTTCTAAAGGGCCAGCCACACGTCAGCTAAATCGCTAAGAACACATGTGATTCGCGCTTCGAGATCACGTGATCGAATCGTATTGTACAGTCGTGCGATTTCAGCTGACGTGTGTCTGGCCCTTAAGTGTTATGTGTGGATGTGTGCTGACAGAGGACAGACCCGACCCCCGCCATGGGCAAGCTGCTTCTACTGCTTCTGCTGGCCGCTCTGATCACAGGGGCTATGGCCCACAAACTCCGGGACATCCTAGGCAAGGGTATCGGAGATAGGAATGACCAAGGTACTGTCTTTCTAAAAAACATTTTCTGTTCCTTTCTCTACGGTCTTTTTATGCATAATTGTGTTCTTCTCTCTCTTTTAAAAAAAATCTCAGATTATCAGTTTTTACTTTTTTGCCGCGTAGGGGAAGAGAAACGAAGTTCAAATCTGAATATGCAATCAGTAGTTTGTGCGTGACTTACTTTTACTTCATTTGTCTACATCCCTTTTGGTTGAGTGGCTATGAACAGATAAAAGATCAGTTGTGCCTTGGCGGCGGTTTGCGCTGTACCCAGGCTCTCTGTGTTTACTTAAACCCAAATGTGTTTTTATTTTTTAGCTCATTAAGAAAATCCATTGATTTTAGAATGTGATGTTTCGAACGAAACGTCTGAGTTCTTCTTTGGAATGCAGCTAGGTACAACTTGGTTTGTTGACTGATGGACAGCTCTCTCTCTCTCTCTCTCTCTCGGACTCTCTCTCTCTCTCTCTCTCTCTCTCTCTCTCTCTCTCTCTCTCTCTCTCTCTCTCTCTCTCTCTCTCTCTCTCTCTCTCTCTCTCTCTCTCTCTCTCTCTCTCTCTCTCTCTCTCTCTCTCTCTCTCTCTCTCTCTCTCTCTCTCTCTCTCTCTCTCTCTCTCTCTCTCTCTCTCTCTCTCTCTCTCTCTCTCTCTCTCTCTCGTTTGTTGGTTCTGTGCTCTTTCAGATAACTGTCAAACGAATGGCAACTTGTGTGGGAACGACTACAAGTCATGCTGTCCCGGTCTTCAGTGCTACGGAAAAGGCCGACATGGCTTGTATTCCTGCCGTCCTCCGAGTAAATACATACACATGAAGAAATCAAGCCTGAACCAACTTTATATAGTACTACTCATCTTTAACATGCACATAAGTAAAACTTAGCATATACTCTTACACAATCAAGACTAATCCTACTTTACATACTCGTATTTAACATACACAATTTAAATTGAAACCGATACGCATAATAAAATCAAGCCTATACCCACTTTACATACTAATCTTTAAAATGCATCAATCTAAAATGTAAGCACATACACATGATACACATGATAAATTAAAACCAAATCCTATTCTGCATACTCATCTTTAACATGCACACATTTTGGAGTAAACGCATATACATAACAAAATCAAACCTAATCCTATCTGACATACTCATCTTTAACAGTCACAAAATTAAAAGTAAACACTGATACATGACAAAGTCGAGCCTAGTTACTTGTACTTCGCATATTCATCTGAAAAGTGAACTTAAAAGCAAACACATACGCGTTATAAAATCAAACCTAACCCTACTTTGCATAATTATTCATCTTTTGAATGCACAATTTGCAGAGTAAAATACATATCCATGACGAAATCGAGCTCAATCTTACTTTATGCGAGTATTTATTTTTAGCATGCACAAAGTTAGCATAATTATACACACGACAAAATCAAACCTAAGAGAGAGAGAGAGAGAGAGAGAGAGAGAGAGAGAGAGAGAGAGAGAGAGAGAGAGAGAGAGAGAGAGAGAGAGAGAGAGAGAGAGAGAGAGAGAGAGAGAGAGAGAGAGAATGCCAAAATGTGTGTGGATCTTGTTTTTACCATTTTAATTGCAACAGTTTGTTATCTTTGGATGTGATCTTTTCAATGAAATGTCAAGGATTTACTAACACTGCGGTTCGGCACACCATCGCCCAATTATCGACTGACTCTCTCTCTCTCTCTCTCTCTCTCTCTCTCTCTCTCTCTCTCTCTCTCTCTCTCTCTCTCTCTCTCTCTCTCTCTCTCTCTCTCTCTCTCTCTCTCTCTCTCTCTCTCTCTCTCTCTCTCTCTCTCTCTCTCTCTCTCTCTCTCTCTCTCTCTCTCTCTCTCTCTCTCTCTCTCTCTCTCTCTCTCTCTCTCTCTCTCTCTCTCTCTCTCTCTCTCTCTAAGTATTTGGGCCTCATTTTCTCAACCAGACTCAGTTTTTGACAGGCTATGGATGAGACTAAAATAAAAGGGAAATGTTTTACAAATGATATCCTATATGCCTTAAAAAGAATTGGATGTAACTCACCGGCTGTTTTCTTTAAATGAGGCTTTATACCCAAAATTATCTGCCCCTGTCTCGCGACCTCAAATGCGAACGCCACCTACTTAAGATTATCGCCCTTGCCTGTCAGGAACTAGTGGTATGTAGCCACAGAAGATTATTTGCTCCTGACTCGTCACCAGGGGGCATCGGCAGTTCGGCCCTAATATTATCGCCCTTTCGTCTCGGCAAGGAGTTGTCCCCTTACTTTTGTATGGGGCTGAAATTTGGGGTTGCAAAACGCGACAGCAAATAGAAGAAGTACATCGGTATGCCTGTAACATTTATTTTACATGTTAGGAACAAAACTATTAATGATGTTGTTTATGGTGAACTAGGACGTTTTCCTGAAACAAACGGACGACAGGCATAGAACTATATGTGCACAATGTAGAATGGGTGTATCACAACTAAATATGCACAATGTAGAATGGGTGTATCACAACTAAATATGCACAATGTAGAATGGGTGTATCACAACTAAATATGCACAATGTAGAATGGGTGTATCACAACTAAATATGCACAAAAATTAGAATGGGTGTATCACAACTAAATATGCACAAATTAGAATGGGTGTATCACAACTAAATATGCAATGGGTGTATCACAACTAAATATGCACAATGTAGAATGGGTGTATCACAACTAAATATGCACAATGTAGAATGGGTGTATCACAACTAAATATGCACAATGTAGAATGGGTGTATCAAAATCACAACTAAATATGCACAAAATTATAATGGGTGTATCACAACTAAATATGCACACATTAGTAGAATGGGTGTATCACAACTAAACAATATGCACAACTAAATATGCACAATAGAATGGGTGTATCACAACTAAATATGCACAATGTAGAATGGGTGTATCACAACTAAATATGCACAATGTAGAATGGGTGTATCACAACTAAATATGCACAATGTAGAATGGGTGTATCACAACTAAATATGCACAATGTAGAATGGGTGTATCACAACTAAATATGCACAAATTAGAATGGGTGTATCACAACTAAATATGCACAATGTAGAATGGGTGTATCACAACTAAATATGCACAATGTAGAATGGGTGTATCACAACTAAATATGCACAAATTATAATGGGTGTATCACAACTAAATATGCACAAAGAATTATCAATGCACAATGGTGTATCACAACTAAATATGCACAAATTAGAATGGGTGTATCACAACTAAATATGCACAATTAGAATGGGTGTATCACAACTAAATATGCACAATGTAGAATGGGTGTATCACAACTAAATATGCACAAATTAGAATGGGTGTATCACAACTAAATATGCACAATGTAGAATGGGTGTATCACAACTAAATATGCAAATATGCACAATGGGTGTATCACAACTAAATATGCACAAATTAGAATGGGTGTATCACAACTAAATATGCACAATGTAGAATGGGTGTATCACAACTAAATATGCACAATAGAATGGGTGTATCACAACTAAATATGCACAAATTAGAATGGGTGTATCACAACTAAATATGCACAAATTATAATGGGTGTATCACAACTAAATATGCACAAATGAATGGGTGTATCACAACTAAATATGCACAATAGAATGAATGGGTGTATCACAACTAAATATGCACAATGTAGAATGGGTGTATCACAACTAAATATGCACAATGTAGAATGGGTGTATCACAACTAAATATGCACAAATAGAATGGGTGTATCACAACTAAATATGCACAATGTAGAATGGGTGTATCACAACTAAATATGCACAATGTAGAATGGGTGTATCACAACTAAATATGCACAAATGAATATCACAACTAAATATGCACATGGGTGTATCACAACTAAATATGCACAAATTAGAATGGGTGTATCACAACTAAATATGCACAATGTAGAATGGGTGTATCACAACTAAATATGCACAATGAATAGAATGGGTGTATCACAACTAAATATGCACAATGTAGAATGGGTGTATCACAACTAAATATGCACAATGTAGAATGGGTGTATCACAACTAAATATGCACAATGTAGAATGGGTGTATCACAACTAAATATGCACAATGTAGAATGGGTGTATCACAACTAAATATGCACAATGTAGAATGGGTGTATCACAACTAAATATGCACAATGTAGAATGGGTGTATCACAACTAAATATGCACAATGTAGAATGGGTGTATCACAACTAAATATGCACAATGTAGAATGGGTGTATCACAACTAAATATGCACAATGTAGAATGGGTGTATCACAACTAAATATGCACAATGTAGAATGGGTGTATCACAACTAAATATGCACAATGTAGAATGGGTGTATCACAACTAAATATGCACAATGCACAAATTAGAATGGGTGTATCACAACTAAATATGCACAAATTAGAATGGGTGTATCACAACTAAATATGCACAATGTATTATCACAACTAAATATGCAATGGGTGTATCACAACTAAATATGCACAATGTAGAATGGGTGTATCACAACTAAATATGCACAATGTAGAATGGGTGTATCACAACTAAATATGCACAAATTAGAATGGGTGTATCACAACTAAATATGCACAAATTAGAATGGGTGTATCACAACTAAATATGCACAAATGTAGAATGGGTGTATCACAACTAAATATGCACAATGTAGAATGGGTGTATCACAACTAAATATGCACAAATTAGAATGGGTGTATCACAACTAAATATGCACAATGTATGCACAACTAAATATGCACAATGGGAATGGGTGTATCACAACTAAATATGCACAAAATATTAGAATGGGTGTATCACAACTAAATATGCACAAATTAGAATGGGTGTATCACAACTAAATATGCACAATGTAGAATGGGTGTATCACAACTAAATATGCACAACAAATATGCACAAATTATAATGGGTGTATCACAACTAAATATGCACAATGTAGAATGGGTGTATCACAACTAAATATGCACAATGTAGAATGGGTGTATCACAACTAAATATGCACAATGTAGAATGGGTGTATCACAACTAAATATGCACAAATTAGAATGGGTGTATCACAACTAAATATGCACAATTTAGAATGGGTGTATCACAACTAAATATGCACAATGTAGAATGGGTGTATCACAACTAAATATGCACAATGTAGAATGGGTGTATCACAACTAAATATGCACAATGTAGAATGGGTGTATCACAACTAAATATGCACAATGTAGAATGGGTGTATCACAACTAAATATGCACAATGTAGAATGGGTGTATCACAACTAAATATGCACAATGTAGAATGGGTGTATCACAACTAAATATGCACAATGTAGAATGGGTGTATCACAACTAAAAATGCACAATGTAGAATGAATGGTGTATCACAACTAAATATGCACAATGTAGAATGGGTGTATCACAACTAAATATGCACAATGTAGAATGGGTGTATCACAACTAAATATGCACAATGTAGAATGGGTGTATCACAACTAAATATGCACAATGTAGAATGGGTGTATCACAACTAAATATGCACAATGTAGCACAACTAAATATGCACAATAGAATGGGTGTATCACAACTAAATATGCACAATGTAGAATGGGTGTATCACAACTAAATATGCACAATGTAGAATGGGTGTATCACAACTAAATATGCACAATGTAGAATGGGTGTATCACAACTAAATATGCACAACTAAATATGCACAAATTAGAATGGGTGTATCACAACTAAATATGCACAATGTAGAATGGGTGTATCACAACTAAATATGCACAATGTAGAATGGGTGTATCACAACTAAATATGCACAATGTAGAATGGGTGTATCACAACTAAATATGCACAATGTAGAATGGGTGTATCACAACTAAATATGCACAATGTAGAATGGGTGTATCACAACTAAATATGCACAATGTAGAATGGGTGTATCACAACTAAATATGCACAAATGTAGAATGGGTGTATCACAACTAAATATGCACAATGTATCAATGGGTGTATCACAACTAAATATGCACAATGTAGAATGGGTGTATCACAACTAAATATGCACAATGTAGAATGGGTGTATCACAACTAAATATGCACAATGTAGAATGGGTGTATCACAACTAAATATGCACAATGTAGAATGGGTGTATCACAACTAAATATGCACAAATTAGAATGGGTGTATCACAACTAAATATGCACAATGTAGAATGGGTGTATCACAACTAAATATGCACAATGTAGAATGGGTGTATCACAACTAAATATGCACAATGTAGAATGGGTGTATCACAACTAAATATGCACAATGTAGAATGGGTGTATCACAACTAAATATGCACAATGTAGAATGGGTGTATCACAACTAAATATGCACAATGTAGAATGGGTGTATCACAACTAAATATGCACAATGTAGAATGGGTGTATCACAACTAAATATGCACAATGTAGAATGGGTGTATCACAACTAAATATGCACAATGTAGAATGGGTGTATCACAACTAAATATGCACAATGTAGAATGGGTGTATCACAACTAAATATGCACAATGTAGAATGGGTGTATCACAACTAAATATGCACAATGTAGAATGGGTGTATCACAACTAAATATGCACAATGTAGAATGGGTGTATCACAACTAAATATGCACAAAATATAGAATGGGTGTATCACAACTAAATATGCACAAATGTAGAATGGGTGTATCACAACTAAATATGCACAAATTAGAATGGGTGTATCACAACTAAATATGCACAATGGTGTATCACAACTAAATATGCACAATGTAGAATGGGTGTATCACAACTAAATATGCACAATGTAGAATGGGTGTATCACAACTAAATATGCACAATGTAGAATGGGTGTATCACAACTAAATATGCACAATGTAGAATGGGTGTATCACAACTAAATGAATGCACAAATGTAGAATGGGTGTATCACAACTAAATATGCACAATGTAGAATGGGTGTATCACAACTAAATATGCACAATGCACAAACTAAATATGCACAATGTAGAATGGGTGTATCACAACTAAATATGCACAATGTAGAATGGGTGTATCACAACTAAATATGCACAATGTAGAATGGGTGTATCACAACTAAATATGCACAATGTAGAATGGGTGTATCACAACTAAATATGCACAATGTAGAATGGGTGTATCACAACTAAATATGCACAATGTAGAATGGGTGTATCACAACTAAATATGCACAATGTAGAATGGGTGTATCACAACTAAATATGCACAATGTAGAATGGGTGTATCACAACTAAATATGCACAAATGTAGAATGGGTGTATCACAACTAAATATGCACAATGTAGAATGGGTGTATCACAACTAAATATGCACAATGTAGAATGGGTGTATCACAACTAAATATGCACAATGTAGAATGGGTGTATCACAACTAAATATGCATCACAACTAAATATGCACAATGTAGAATGGGTGTATCACAACTAAATATGCACAATGTAGAATGGGTGTATCACAACTAAATATGCACAATGTAGAATGGGTGTATCACAACTAAATATGCACAATGTAGAATGGGTGTATCACAACTAAATATGCACAATGTAGAATGGGTGTATCACAACTAAATATGCACAATGTAGAATGGGTGTATCACAACTAAATATGCACAATGTAGAATGGGTGTATCACAACTAAATATGCACAATGTAGAATGGGTGTATCACAACTAAATATGCACAATGTAGAATGGGTGTATCACAACTAAATATGCACAAACTAAATAGAATGGGTGTATCACAACTAAATATGCACAATGTAGAATGGGTGTATCACAACTAAATATGCACAATGTAGAATGGGTGTATCACAACTAAATATGCACAATGTAGAATGGGTGTATCACAACTAAATATGCACAATGTAGCAAATGTAGGGTGTATCACAACTAAATATGCACAATGTAGAATGGGTGTATCACAACTAAATATGCACAATGTAGAATATCACAACTAAATATGCACAATGGGTGTATCACAACTAAATATGCACAATGTAGAATGGGTGTATCACAACTAAATATGCACAATGTAGAATGGGTGTATCACAACTAAATATGCACAATGTAGAATGGGTGTATCACAACTAAATATGCACAATGTAGAATGGGTGTATCACAACTAAATATGCACAATGTAGAATGGGTGTATCACAACTAAATATGCACAATGTAGAATGGGTGTATCACAACTAAATATGCACAATGTAGAATGGGTGTATCACAACTAAATATGCACAATGTAGAATGGGTGTATCACAACTAAATATGCACAATGTAGAATGGGTGTATCACAACTAAATATGCACAATGTAGAATGGGTGTATCACAACTAAATATGCACAATGTAGAATGGGTGTATCACAACTAAATATGCACAATGTAGAATGGGTGTATCACAACTAAATATGCACAATGTAGAATGGGTGTATCACAACTAAATATGCACAATCACAACTAAATATGCACAATGTAGAATGGGTGTATCACAACTAAATATGCACAATGTAGAATGGGTGTATCACAACTAAATATGCACAATGTAGAATGGGTGTATCACAACTAAATATGCACAATGTAGAATGGGTGTATCACAACTAAATATGCACAATGTAGAATGGGTGTATCACAACTAAATATGCACAATGTAGAATGGGTGTATCACAACTAAATATGCAATGAATGGTGTATCACAACTAAATATGCACAATGTAGAATGGGTGTATCACAACTAAATATGCACAATTAGAATGGGTGTATCACAACTAAAATGCACAAATGTATCATCAACTAAATATGCACAATGTAGAATGGGTGTATCACAACTAAAACTATGCACAATGTAGAATGGGTGTATCACAACTAAATATGCACAATGTAGAATGGGTGTATCACAACTAAATATGCACAATGTAGAATGGGTGTATCACAACTAAATATGCACAATGTAGAATGGGTGTATCACAACTAAATATGCACAATGTAGAATGGGTGTATCACAACTAAATATGCACAATGTAGAATGGGTGTATCACAACTAAATATGCACAATGTAGAATGGGTGTATCACAACTAAATATGCACAATGTAGAATGGGTGTATCACAACTAAATATGCACAATGTAGAATGGGTGTATCACAACTAAATATGCACAATGTAGAATGGGTGTATCACAACTAAATATGCACAATGTAGAATGGGTGTATCACAACTAAATATGCACAATGTAGAATGGGTGTATCACAACTAAATATGCACAATGTAGAATGGGTGTATCACAACTAAATATGCACAATGTAGAATGGGTGTATCACAACTAAATATGCACAATGTAGAATGGGTGTATCACAACTAAATATGAATGGGAATGGTGTATCACAACTAAATATGCACAAATTAGAATGGGTGTATCACAACTAAATATGCACAAATAGATCACAACTAAATATGCACAAATGGTGTGTATCACAACTAAATATGCATCAAATCACAACTAAATATGCAACAATGTAGAATGGGTGTATCACAACTAAATATGCACAATGTAGAATGGGTGTATCACAACTAAATATGCACAATGTAGAATGGGTGTATCACAACTAAATATGCACAATGTAGAATGGGTGTATCACAACTAAATATGCACAATGTAGAATGGGTGTATCACAACTAAATATGCACAATGTAGAATGGGTGTATCACAACTAAATATGCACAATGTAGAATGGGTGTATCACAACTAAATATGCACAATGTAGAATGGGTGTATCACAACTAAATATGCACAATGTAGAATGGGTGTATCACAACTAAATATGCACAATGTAGAATGGGTGTATCACAACTAAATATGCACAATGTAGAATGGGTGTATCACAACTAAATATGCACAATGTAGAATGGGTGTATCACAACTAAATATGCACAATGTAGAATGGGTGTATCACAACTAAATATGCACAATGTAGAATGGGTGTATCACAACTAAATATGCACAATATGCACAATGTAGAATGGGTGTATCACAACTAAATATGCACAATGTAGAATGGGTGTATCACAACTAAATATGCACAATGTAGAATGGGTGTATCACAACTAAATATGCACACAACTGTATGCAATGGGGTGTATCACAACTAAATATGCACAATGTAGAATGGGTGTATCACAACTAAATATGCACAATGTAGAATGGGTGTATCACAACTAAATATGCACAATGTAGAATGGGTGTATCACAACTAAATATGCACAATAAATGGGTGTATCACAAATATGCACAATAGAATGGGTGTATCACAACTAAATATGCACAATGTAGAATGGGTGTATCACAACTAAATATGCACAATGTAGAATGGGTGTATCACAACTAAATATGCACAAATGTAGAATGGGTGTATCACAACTAAATATGCACAATGTAGAATGGGTGTATCACAACTAAATATGCACAATGTAGAATGGGTGTATCACAACTAAAACAATGTATGGGTGTATCACAACTAAATATGCACAATGTAGAATGGGTGTATCACAACTAAATATGCACAATGTAGAATGGGTGTATCACAACTAAATATGCACAATGTAGAATGGGTGTATCACAACTAAATATGCACAATGTAGAATGGGTGTATCACAACTAAATATGCACAATGTAGAATGGGTGTATCACAACTAAATTAGAATGGGTGTATCACAACTAAATATGCACAATGTAGAATGGGTGTATCACAACTAAATATGCACAATGTAGAATGGGTGTATCACAACTAAATATGCACAATGTAGAATGGGTGTATCACAACTAAATATGCACAATGTAGAATGGGTGTATCACAACTAAATATGCACAATGTAGAATGGGTGTATCACAACTAAATATGCACAATGTAGAATGGGTGTATCACAACTAAATATGCACAATGAATATCACAACTAAATATGCACATGGGGTGTATCACAACTAAATATGCACAATGTAGAATGGGTGTATCACAACTAAATATGCACAAACTAAATATGCACAAATTAGAATGTAGAATGGGTGTATCACAACTAAATATGCATGCACAACTAAATATGCACAATAGAATGGGTGTATCACAACTAAATATGCACAATGTAGAATGGGTGTATCACAACTAAATATGCACAATGTAGAATGGGTGTATCACAACTAAATATGCACAATGTAGAATGGGTGTATCACAACTAAATATGCACAATGTAGAATGGGTGTATCACAACTAAATATGCACAATGTAGAATGGGTGTATCACAACTAAATATGCACAAATTATAATATCACAACTAAATATGCACATGGGTGTATCACAACTAAATATGCACAATGTAGAATGGGTGTATCACAACTAAATATGCACAATGTAGAATGGGTGTATCACAACTAAATATGCACAATGTAGAATGGGTGTATCACAACTAAATATGCACAATGTAGAATGGGTGTATCACAACTAAATATGCACAATGTAGAATGGGTGTATCACAACTAAATATGCACAATGTAGAATGGGTGTATCACAACTAAATATGCACAATGTAGAATGGGTGTATCACAACTAAATATGCACAATGTAGAATGGGTGTATCACAACTAAATATGCACAATGTAGAATGGGTGTATCACAACTAAATATGCACAATGTAGAATGGGTGTATCACAACTAAATATGCACAATGTAGAATGGGTGTATCACAACTAAATATGCACAATGTAGAATGGGTGTATCACAACTAAATATGCACAATGTAGAATGGGTGTATCACAACTAAATATGCACAATGTAGAATGGGTGTATCACAACTAAATATGCACAATGTAGAATGGGTGTATCACAACTAAATATGCACAATGTAGAATGGGTGTATCACAACTAAATATGCACAATTTAGAATGGGTGTATCACAACTAAATATGCACAATGTAGAATAGGTGTATCACAACTAAATATGCACAATGTAGAATGGGTGTATCACAACTAAATATGCACAAATTAGAATGGGTGTATCACAACTAAATATGCACAATGTAGAATAGGTGTATCACAACTAAATATGCACAATGTAGAATGGGTGTATCACAACTAAATATGCACAAATTAGAATGGGTGTATCACAACTAAATATGCACAAACATCGCTTCTCATCAACCTTAGAAAATACTCATTGTCCACTATGTCCTAATACACAAGAATCTGAAATTCATTTTCTCTTCGGATGTCGTTTATAAGATCATACAAGAGAACAGTTTAAATTAAAAGGAAATAAGGTGAAAACTGTCAGTCAAAATTAGTACGTATATTGTCAAGTACCCCAAGATATGGAATTGTACGCGTTGCTAAATATTTACTGACAGCCTTCAAAATTCGGCAATTTTTTTATATATATTGAAAACAATGCAAATTGTAACAACATATAATAGTCCGTTACGGGCCCAATACCCCCCATCCCCCCCCCCCTGGGGATTTTTGCAGACAGTGTTTTCTGGATACCTTGGGTCCTAAGAAACTCAATGCAGGTTGTTTGCATCCTGGCAAATTGATCCGGTAGCAATGGTGGGCTTACAAAGTTACGATGTACCGAACTGTGACGCGTCACTGCCGAGAGAAGGGTTACCTATACTGTTTGATTTGATAATGCTTAGAATGCATAGTTTTTGACATTCTGACCAATTATATATTGCAAACGTGCTATCTGGCTTCTGTACTTTGCTTTTTGGTGATGGTGCACGTAGGTTAATCACTTATAATCACAGTTAAGTCAACCGCAACAGCAGTGGAGTACTGGAAAAGTATTCACTTACTGTGTGCCCACTCACAAAGAGTTTTGATACGTTTATCAATGGAGAAATTGTTATATCACATAAGTTGTCCCTGCTTTTCTTATTTTTTAGTCTGCAAAAATCCCCGGGGAGGGGGAGAGGGGGTATTGTGCGCACAATGTACTACCAGTCTTAATCAGCCAAATACTCGTCAACATCATCAGAAACAAATATTTGGCAGAAACTGAATATAACTGTGATAAGGTCAGTGTTCATCAACTTACAGTCAGTCTTCATCAAAGAAGTACTCATCAACGTCATCAAAGTCTGGTTCAAAAGGCTGTTCTTCTTTGGGCTCCTCTTCCTGTTGCTCTAATCCTTGTTGTGGCTGCTCCACAAGAATGTTCGCAAGTTCCTGCGGCACAAAGTAGCCGTTCATCCACTTGATCTCCAGCCTGTCGACTACAAGTTCCCAGCCATTTTCTGTTGGGTCTGAAACAGTGGACATTTTGCTGACAGCCAGATGTGTGTTTGGTAGTTCACCCTCCTCAAGTGCATTTTCAGAGAGTCTCTGCATGGAGGAAGCAAGCTCATATCTATCCCCTGATAGCCGTTCAGTCCGCATGATGTCATGCTGTGAAAGTGCTGAATGAACTTCTGGTGACGCAGCACATTGATGTCGTTCAGTGAAGAAGACCCATGTCAACAGGCAAGGGAGCAGCTGTGTCAACAGGCAAGGAGGGAGACAGTGAGGCTGATCTATTCACAGGTAGGGGATCTGTGGAGTCTTTGTCTGGTACCAAGTCTTGAACAATCAGACCATGTGCAGTATGGGTTGTCCCAGCACCTGATGGGGTCTCCTCTCATAGATCAAAGTTATCCCATACTAAATGAGTAACTAAGTTTCCATCAGGGGTAATGGATGGTGGAAGGACTGAGTCTCTTTGCTCTACCTGTTTGCACATAGCTGTTTCGAGTTCACGAAGTGTTGTATATGGCTGACAGTGGCCATAACGGTGGACCAGGGTGACTACTTCTGCACTCCCTGTTATGTGCCTCAGAGTCATTCCAAGGAGAAGATGTT
>CM065694.1:57113048-57115548 GCA_017654935.2 Phymorhynchus buccinoides | reverse complement strand
AAAGAAGAAATCTGTCGTCATTTAGACACACAGACACACAACAGACACACACACAACAGACACACACACACACACACACACACACACACACACACACACACACACACACACACACACACACACACACACACACACACACACACACACACACACACACACACACACACACACACACACACACACAAGCGCTAGCAAAAACAAAGAGAGAAGAGAAGAAAGAAAGAAAAGAAGCAAAGACACAAAAAAGAAGAAAGAAACATTGACTATTTTAAGAAACGGTAGTCCAATGGCGTGGTGCTGGCCCAAACACAAACACCATCAACATGGTCACGAGGATAAAGGTGGGGAGAGAGGGGGAGAAGGTAGAGGGGGCGGAGGAGGAGTGATGGGAATCTGGGTCAGGGTCAGGGTCAGGGTCAGGGTCGGGGTCGGGGTCAGGGTCAGGGTCGGGGTCCGGCTTGTCCTGCTGGCAGGTGAAGAGGTCCAGGCGGTAGTATCCCTGCTGGCAGCGGCAGGAGTAGGACCCCAGGGTGTTGATGCAGACCGTGTGGATTCGACAGTGGTGTCCGTGCCTCCCGCCCTCCGCGCCGCACTCGTCTATGTCTGCAACCACACCAATACCAGCTACAACAATGTCCGTAATATGTTCGTGACAATAGAAAAGACACAGTACGCAATACCGCAGATTCAATGATTGTTTGTTCGACAGTATGCCTATCCTTGTATTCCAAAATGAAGAACAAAGGGTGTTTTGGATAACAGATGCGGATTATCTGCCTTTTAGTGGCATGGGTGTTAAATCAGAGTGGTGCCAAGGGGTTACACTGGCGATGAAAGGGTTAATCCACCCGTGTGTGGAATCATGAGTGCGTCTTAGGACAATCAACACGGGGTAGCAGCATGCAAAATTAGGCTAAACAACCAATCGTTGGGTTTTTGGTGTTTTTTTTTTTTGGGTGGGGTGGGGTGGTTAGCCTAAGTTACATACTACTGCTACCCGTGTTGCCTGTTTAAGCCGCACTCATGATTCATTGCACGCCCACAAAGTTAGTTAGTCACAGTGGGATTAGTCGAATTGTTGTTTGGTCAGTTCATGGACCCTACATTGCATATAGTATCCATGGTCAGTGACTCTGACCCCCCTCCCCCCCCCCCCCCCCCCCCCCCCCCCCCTCCCCCCCCCCCACCCCCCCATGCCGCCCTCTTCAAGGTCTACAACACTAAAGGAACAGTACTTTTATGACAAGTCAAATGACACTGCATGCCAGCATGGACACTACATTGTATATAGTATCCATGGTCAGTGACTCTGACCCCCCTCCCCCCCCCATGCCGCACTCTTCAAGGTCTACAACACTAAAGGAACAGTACTTTTATGACAAGTCAAATGACACTGCATGCCAGCATGGACACTACATTGTATATAGTATCCATGGTCAGTGACTCTGACCCCCCTCCCTCCCCCATGCCGCACTCTTCAAGGTCTACAACACTAAAGGAACAGTACTTTTATGACAAGTCAAATGACACTGCATGCCAGCATGGACACTACATTCAGCATCAACGCATCTAAATATAGCATCCATGTTGCCAGTCAGTCGTTTCCGACCATGACTGCCAGATAGCAGAGGGGACAGATGCTATTCCAGCGGGCTGGGCTGGTAGAATTTGTTGATCATTTATTTGATTTGTTGAATAGTGGACGGATGTCTTGCCCAGGGTACATCCGCACTCTCTCAGAGGAAGAAGAAGAAGAAGAAGAAGAAGAAGAAGAAGAAGAAGAAGAAGAAGATGATGAAGAAGAAGAAGAAGAAGAAGAAGAAGAAGAATAAGAAGAAGAAGAAGAAAAAGAAGAAGAAGAAGAAGAAGAAGAAGAAGAAGAAGATGAAGAAGAAGAAGAAGAAGAAGAAGAAGAAAGAAGAAGAAGAAGAAGAAGAAGAAGAAGAAGAAGAAGAAAGAAGAAGAAGAAGAAAAAGAAGAAGAAGAAGAAGAAGAAGAAGAAGAAGAAGAAGAAGAAGAAGAAGAAGAAGATGAAGAAGAAGAAGAAGAAGATGAAGAAGAAGAAGAAGATGATGATGAAGAAGAAGAAGAAGATGAAGAAGAAGAAGAAGAAGAAGAAGAAGAAGAAGAAGAAGAAGAAGAAGAAGAAGAAGAAGAAGAAGAAGAAGAAGAAGAAGAAGAAGAAGAAGAAGAAGAAGAAGAAGAAGAAGAAGAAGAAGAAGAAGAAGAAGAAGAAGAAGAAGAAGAAGAAGAAGGTGATGATGATAATGAAGAAGAAGAAGATAGTGATGATCATGAATAATTATTAATAATATTAATAATAATAATAATAATAATAATATGATGATGATGATGATGACGACGATTATGGTGATGATATGAAGAAGAAGAAGAAGATGATGAAGAAGAAGAAGATGAAAAAGAAGAAGAAGAAGAAGAAGAAGAAGAAGAAGAAGAAGAAGAAGAAGAAGAAGAAGAAGAAGAAGAAGAAGAAGAAGAA
>CM065694.1:57103048-57108048 GCA_017654935.2 Phymorhynchus buccinoides | reverse complement strand
TGTGTATTTGTGAAACAGCCCCTTTCTCTAAATGGCACTACATCCTGAATGTTACATTTTCACAAATATTGTTTATCAGTTGGACAATCTGAATGTGTCTAAAACATAATAATTCCCAGTAAAACGTTTCCCTTCTTGACGAGTGAAGCTGTATATCCTTTTAATAAGGACGATACAATGTTGTGACTTGTGACTTGTGACTTGAGTAGATGTAGTCATATCTTTGTCTACTTGGTTTGCGTCATTGGGACAGACAAACAGACAGACAGACGGACAACACAGACTGAAAGATAGTGGAAGACAGAATGGCAGAATTGTTCATTTTCAAGCAACAAGCATGATATTTGGCATGATGGTATCTTATGGTGTGTTTATCAATTCCTGACGTAGGGACATTTCAGCGTTTAACCCTTTCAGTACCAAGGGTATTTTTTCTGGAACCAAAAGAAAATTCAAAAAATTCTAGTGGTATGCATTTTCATGAAACAAGCATGAAATTTGGCATGATAAGAGGCAGAAAATATACGAGGCTAATGACGAAGATGCATCGACATAAGGAAACAGACGTGGCGCTGAATGATTCTCGTGTTGAGGGACATGTCAGCTGTACTGTAGGATTTGTGTTTTCGAAATCCACCCTTCCAGAACCCTGCATTCTGTCCCTCTGTCATACCCGAGCACCGGCGGAACTGATGGAACACCCAAGTTCATACGCTAAACTCCACCCAAGCACATACAGACCCTGTCGACGCTATTTGCTAGAGATGCACGTGCTTACTGCCAACACTAACATGAGAGCTGTGTAATAGATGAGGTTCTACAATAATGCTAAATCATGGTACAGTTTAGACTTTGGTGGAAGAGGAAGACTATGACTCTCAAAGGAGGGGGCCTTGGCACCGGCTCTGGTGCTGCTGCCAAAGGGATGGGTTGGCCTTTGGGGACCTTCACCCAACGACAGCTGTTCTCAAATCCCTTTAGCCGACGAGAGAGTGGGAATGTTCCCTGGGCAAGGCATCACCGAAACAGCACCTGCCCCCTCAGCTAACTGGCTGTCATGGTCGGAAACGACTAACTGGCCTACATGTGCAGTGTTACGTCTAGCCATGTCACACTGACGAGAAATATATTTACTGGCTATATTAGCACAGTATTATTTGATCATGTTTTGACATAGAACTATATTGACAAACGAATGAATGATGAGGCATGGGATTGGTGCCTTGTGTTGCAGCCATGGGCGTGAGTTGGCCTTTGGGCTCTGGGGAGCATTGTACAGTACACGCTGTGCTAAATGTCTCTTTGTCTTCTCAGCGGGGAGACGGTCGTCCTGTAGGAAACGTGTCTCTCTACAACAATCGTCATTCTGTCCATTTTTTTGTGTTGGTTTACTTTCCGGAGGTTTCTTGCAATCTCAATGGCATTGTCAGAACGTGTGACGAAATGAACACGCACGCACGCACACATACACAAATACACACACACACAAGCGCGCATACATAGACACACAAACACATACACTCACATACAAGCATACACGCACATGCATAAACAACAAACAAACACACACATACACAATCACACACACAATACACACACACACACACACACACACACACACACACACACACACACACACACACACACACACACACACACACACACACACACACACACACACACACACACACACACACACACACACACACACACACACACACACACACACACACACACACACATACACACACACACACACACCACACATACACACAACACACACACACCCCCCCCCCACACACACACCCCCACACACACACACACAGACACACACACACACACACACATACACACACACACACACACACACACACACACACACCTGTACAGTGTTTGCCGTCTCCGCTAAAGCCCTGGTTACACTGACAGGCGAACTTGGTGTTCATGTTCACGCAGCTCGCGTTCTCATGGCAGTCATGACCCAGGCCACAGAAATCCGTTCCTGAAAACAGCAACCCACACACACATTACGCAATGCATCTCGCCTTGGCTTAAGGCTGTGTCAGACCAATTGACATAGGCTAGAACACCAAGGCTACATCAAAATGTTGTTATGTTCTGCATGGTTATGCGTGGATCGTCTCTAGCCACGACAAGCTCCTAGCGTAACGTCGCCAGTCTCCAAAATCCTCCGAAGTCGGAGTGTGGCTGCCCACGTGGCGGGATAATCAAATGTTCTCATCCCTAGCTGATGCATTTGTATCATAGTTTTCAAGTGCTTGGGTTGTTGAGATGATCCCTGGAGTCTTTTAGCCAGGGTATGACAAAAACAACAACACAATGCATCATATTTTCCCCAAAGCATGCGTCAATTGTGTGTCATCTTTCAAAAAACGCACATGTCATTTGTGTGTCATTTTTCCAAATACGCACATGTCAATTGTGTGTCATCTTTCCAAATACGCACATGTCAATTGTGTGTCATCTTTCCAAATACGCACATGTCAATTGTGTGTCATCTTTCCAAATACGCACATGTCAATTGTGTGTCATCTTTCCAGAACGCACATGTCAATTGTGTGTCATCCTTCCAAAAACGCACATGTCAATTGTGTGTCAACTTTCCAGAACGCACATGTCAATTGTGTTATCTTTCCAGAACGCACATGTCATTTGTGTGTCATCTTTCCAAAACGCACATGTCATTTGTGTGTCAACTTTCCAAAACTCACATGTCATTTGTGTGTCATCTTTCCAGAACTACAAAAATATAGTGAACAAAAGTAGTATAATTCCATCAGACGCATTCATAATGTCAGGAGAATCGTGCCTCACGCATGTCACACAAATCGTATCGCATTGGGTTCATAACGCCAGGAGAATCGTGCCTCACGCATGTCACACAAATCGTATCGCATTGGGTTCATAACGTCAGGAGAATCGTGCCTCACGCATGTCACACAAATCGTATCGCATTGGGTTCATAACGCCAGGAGAATCGTGCCTCACGCATGTCACACAAATCGTATCGCATTGGGTTCATAACGAGGAGAATCGTGCCTCACGCATGTCACACAAATCGTATCGCATTGGGTTCATAACGCCAGGAGAATCGTGCCCACGAATTCACACAGTATGCATTGGGATCGAATCGTACGCAGTGTAGCCGGCCCCGAATTAACAGATGGATGACCCTGCTGTTGCTATTGGGTACTTTATGATCACAGAGGCGTCTCTGTGAAATTCGGGTTGCTCCCACCTGGAGAGAGCGTCGCAGCCAAAGGCACGCCACCCATTTTAATTTTATTTGCATGCGGTTTTTGTGTGAAGGAAAGGGGGTGGTGGTAAAGTTTGACCAAATGATAACTTTTTCGTTGCCACTGGGATTAACGTGTGCTAAGTGCATGGACACGCGGGACTTCGGTTGACCTACCTTTGCAGACTGGACAGCACTGACCATCGACGTGGATGCGGTCAGTGAGGGGGCAGGAGAGGGGGGCACAGCTGGTGGTGGGGTCCTGCCTCTCACACACCATCTGACCGTTCTGCCCACACAGCACAGCAATAATAGTGACATAGTCTAGTGATAGAGGTGAAGAACGAACATCTGTTGAACCCTTCCCGTACCCCGTGGGTGTGTTTGCACCCATACTTTTACTTTTTGCTTCATATTTTCAAAACCGTTCATTGAATCTTGCTGAAATGTTATGACTTTGTCAATGAATGATTCGAGCATGTGCGCGCCAAACATCAAGCGTTTGTGTTGACAAACAAGCGAGTAAATAAACAACAAAGTCGTCGTTTAACGTCCTCCGACCTAGAACAGGGACACGTGGGACATTTTCTTCTTCTTCTTCCGCGTTCCCAGGCCATATGGCCACAATGGGTAAGGTACGTATGTGTACGGTTTTCAGTTTTCACTGGTCTCCCCGCAGCGTACGGCCGACACATTCTGATTTCGGAGGAGGGGGCATTTTTAAATGTACAGACAGTGGGAAGACCCTGAAGGTGCATGATGCAATGCTAGGAAATTAACTAGGATATTATCAGTAATCATTAATAATGAAGTAAATAGAGTTAAGGATACACTTGGAGCTGAAGAACTAGACGAAAAAGTAGAATTATAAAAGGTGCATAAAAAGTGCATGAAGAAGTGCAAGAAGAAGAGGAAGAAGAAGGAGAGGAGGAGGAGGAGGAGGAGGAGGAGGAGGAGGAGGAGGAGAAGGAAGAAGAAGAAGAAGAAGAAGAAAAAGAAGAAGAAGAAGAAGAAGAAGAAGAAGAAGAAGAAGAAGAAGAAGAAGAAGAAAACAACAAAAACAACAACAACTATCTAAACAGAAATAGAAAAAAGGTAAACAAAACCACAACGAAATGGAACGAAATAGAAAAAGACAGCCTATATTCCAAGATCAAACGAAAACATTCCCCTCACAGCCAGAAAACAGACAACTCGCCTAACAACTACCCTCCCCCCCTCCCCCCCCCTTTACCCCCCTCCCCCCCCCCCCCCTGGCCAATGACCGATGAACTAAACAGGTAGCAGGCCAGCGCCCCCTATGAGGGCTGTAAGGGGCGGCAACTTTACAGTAGTTATTTCCCCTGAAGGGGAGAACTTGCCGCCAATGGTCAACCTATGGCGATATTTTTCACGCCAGAGGGCAGTCAATGCACTAGGGGCTTATCACGCGATTTTCTTACTTGGGCATAGTGAGAGAGAGAGTGATGGTAGGACCACTCACTGTCTCTCTCTCTTTCTTTATCCCCAACTAATAATATAGAGAGGATTAGCCCCACACGAGCGTCATGCCCTCTGGCGTGAGAAAACTCGCACTAAGTCTCTCATTAGAGCGGACTGCCTGGGGTGTGGGTGGTCACTGTTGGCCTTGTGTGCTGGGCATTTAGCAGTAAGTCCTTCGGATGGGGACTTAAAGCTAGTCTGACCCGTGCGTTTTACGCACGTAAAAAATCCCAACGGCAGTTGAAAGTCGGTAAGAGCAGGG
>CM065694.1:57088048-57090548 GCA_017654935.2 Phymorhynchus buccinoides | reverse complement strand
CATAGCAAAGGCATGGCCGACAAGAACGCTATATATATAGTGGGTTTTTCATGGTTCATGACAGCAACATTAATGCATCAGTAGGGGCTGTCCAGCTGGAAGGTATATATAAACATTTTTAGTCGATAAAAATAGACAGAAAGACAGATAGAGACAAGAAAACGCGACCGGACGCACGCACGCACACACGCACGGACGGACACAGCCCAAATAATATTCCCCCCGCCTTGCTCGGGGACTAACAAAGTATGGCCACAACCAAGACGTACATGCCAGCAGAAGACTTCAAGACAGCTCCAGTTGAGTTTTTGTGGATACAAATGAAAACAAAACAGGAAAAAGGGGGGTAGAAGAAAAAAGAGAAAGGAAAAAAAAAGAAAAGGAACAAGGAAAAAAGGAGGAAAGGAAGGAAAAAAGAAAAGAAAGGGTTAAAAATGAAGGCGGAAGTGGTTGGTGGGTTGCATGATGAGTGAGCAAGATAGCGGAGAGCGAATGAATGATTGGGTGAGGTGTGAGAGTTTTTGTTCTAAAGTAAATTTATGTTTCATATTTGTTGTTTGTTTGTTGATACATCTCATCTTATTAGACACGGTGGAAGACACGTTTCCACGTGCGTGGTACAATGCCAATGGACAATACAGAAACTTATGACATATAATATGACTTAACCAGTTGCAGAAAACTGCCCTGGCTCCCAACACGACAGACACGGTATTAAGCGGCCTTTCCACGAGCAAGAACATCACAGATGATAGATTATTATGTGGAAGAGCCGCAGCTGCGTGTTTATCAGATATCAGTCCTCCCATCGATGCAACGAGATGGGGGAGAAAGTGTGGGGGTGTGGGGGTGGGTGGGGTGTTACACCGAGGAAATGGGAGGGGGATGTGGGGGTAAGGGGCGGGGAGAGGGCGAGCCCAACTGATGGAATCCCCCCCCCTTCCCATCATCCACATACCCCTCCCATTTCTGGTGGTTGCCAAAGTGTTTCTTTTTCTTCTTTTTCTCCATGTTTTTCTTCGCTATTTTCCTGTGCACCCAGTGCCTTGAGGCGTGCCAAGAACAGCAGTGGGTGACTCACCTCCCACCCCCCACCCCCACCTCATTCAATCATCATTCCTCCCCCCCCTCAATCCTCTCGATCCAACAGGTTTCTGTGTCCTATATTTATACAGTTCAAACGTTTCCGCTTTCCTTTTCCGTATTGCACCATTCCATGTTTTGCCAGTCAGCACTTCTTAAACAGGAAGCTTTTTTAAAAATGTTTCTTTGATGGATTGAGGCTCTGAAGTACGTATGAGCTCAGCATGGCTATGCAAACTCGATACGTGTTAGATAATTCAGTTGATGAAGTAAGACAGCCTTTCATTTATATATGATTTAATATTTTAAGTTACGGATGGCAATGGCCCAGGAAAGAAGAAAAGTGCATAGCAGAAAACATCCTTCCAGAATAGTTGATTTTACTAAGCGTACAACCAAAGAATTCAATCAGTTGGACTGACCTTGTGTGGTATATCTCAATGCATTCTGTACACTGACCTTGTGTGGTATATCTCAATACATTCTGTACACTGACCTTGTGTGGTATATCTCTATACATTCTGTACACTGACCTTGTGTGGTATATCTCTATGCATTCTGTACACTGACCTTGTGTGGTATATCTCAATACATTCTGTACACTGACCTTGTGTGGTATATCTCTATACATTCTGTACACTGACGTTTTGTGATATATCTTTATGCATTCTGTACACTGACGTTTTGTGATATATCTCTATGCATTCTGTACACTGACGTTTTGTGATATATCTCTATGCATTCTGTACACTGACGTTTTGTGGTATATCTCTATGCATTCTGTACACTGACGTTTTGTGATATATCTCTATGCATTCTGTACACTGACGTTTTGTGATATATCTCTATACATTCTGTACACTGACCTTGTGTGGTATATCTCTATACATTCTGTACACTGACCTTGTGTGATATATCTCTATGCATTCTGTACACTGACGTTTTGTGATATATCTCTATACATTCTGTACACTGACGTTTTGTGATATATCTCTATACATTCTGTACACTGACGTTTTGTGGTATATATCTCTATGCATTCTGTACACTGACGTTTTGTGGTATATCTCTATACATTCTGTACACTGACCTTGTGTGATATATCTCTAGGCATTCTGTACACTTACGTTTTGTGATATATCTCTATACATTCTGTACACTGACGTTTTGTGATATATCTCTATACATTCTGTACACTGACGTTTTGTGATATATCTCTATACATTCTGTACACTGACGTTTTGTGATATATCTCTATACATTATGTACACTGACGTTTTGTGGTATATCTCTATGCATTCTGTACACTGACGTTTTGTGATATATCTCTATGATATATACTAGAGGTGGGGGGAAAAACCGGTGCTAACCCTTCGCGGTTCAAAAAACCGGTTTGAGTTGCTGTGAACTGTTTTTT
>CM065694.1:57080548-57083048 GCA_017654935.2 Phymorhynchus buccinoides | reverse complement strand
CATCGAGATCACGTGATCGAATCGTATCGTACACTGGTACGATTTTAGCTGACGTATAGCTGGCCCTTTAGCGAGCCCGCCCAGTCAGCAGAAACTCCACGGCGCAATGAGCTGCCACGTTTGACGCCCCTGATATGAAGACGTACAGCCGTAATTAATAACGCCCTATCATCGCCATCAACGACCACACAGCGACAACGACCACCTCTCTGACAGCCGCAACATCGTCATCAACAGCTGAGCTACCCCCTCCCATTCAACACCCCCCCCCACCCCCACCCCCACCCTCACGGAGCAACCTGGGCTCATCAATCAGAGGAACATTTCACGGCTGAGAGAGCGCCAGAAGAGACCCAGCATGTGTCGTCTGCTTCCATCTCTCCATGCCTCCAGGGAGCAGCTCGAGGAATCTGACTGTCTGTCTGTCTACTGTCTGTCTGTCTACTGTCTGTCTGTCTACTGTCTGTCTGTCTACTGTCTGTCTGTCTACTGTCTGTCTGTCTACTGTCTGTCTGTCTACTGTCTGTCTACTGTCTGTCTGTCTACTGTCTGTCTGTCTGTGTCTGTCTGTCTACTGTCTGTCTACTGTCTGTCTGTCTACTGTCTGTCTGTCTACTGTCTGTCTGTCTACTGTCTGTCTGTCTACTGTCTGTCTTGGTGTGAAGCCGCCAGGTGCGCCAGGTGCTTGCTTCCCTGTTCCCTCAACAGCGTGTTTACTCCGTTTTCTTACCCAAAACATAGACGACCTCAGATTGGGTCATTGTTAGTGCTAGACAGCTTATTAGTTTTATACTAGCGAAATTTGGCGTTCTTAGATTTTAACCTGGCGAAATTAGGCCCTAAGTGTCCAAAGTTAGACTCTACTTACTAAAACGAAAATGTATATACATGTATATAACGTGTCATTGGGTGTGCGCACGCGCGGGCGTGTGTGTGTGTGTGTGTGTATGTGTGTGTGTGTGTGTGTGTGTGCGTGTGCGTGCGTGTGCGTGTGTATGTGTGTGTGTGTGTAAACCGACTTCGGTGCTATGTTTTTGTTGCTGCTGTTGTTTTTCATTTGTGATGCTTATGTATATATTACTAATTGAGCTATTTGTTTATTACTTTGTGGTGACGTTTAACGTGGTGACAGCCCTGGCATGGCCTTGGTCGCCGACGAGGCATCCCTAATCTTTATATTAATTTTAATTGGTTCATCTATTTTAGGAAAATATTAGTAGTTTTTATATGAGTTTACGTTTTTCAAGTTTTTCACATAATTCTAATCAAATTGTCTCCCTCTTTTAATTCCTTGATGATGTTGTATGCTTCTTATTGTCTTAACTGTGGTGTTTTATGTAATCTGAATGTTTTTAGCAATGTTTATCGAGCCTATGATTGCACAATTTAATTACCACACAAGGATGAATAAAGTTGTATTGAATTGAATCGAATTGAATTAAAGAACACACAACACAAGAACTAGATGCCTTTTTCGTCTTAGAGAAAAGAAAAGTTCTGTCGATGTCACCTTGCTGTCATGCTCCACTGCCAGTGTTCTGAAGAAGCTCAGGACAGGTCTACAGTCCCTCCCCCCCACCCTTCCCGCTCTTCTTTCCAAGACATACATATATCATGGTGGTATGCTCCGTCATGTCTGACCCCCCCCCCCCCTCCCCCCTCCTCCTCTGATGTGAACATGAATGGCCAGCTGTCCAGGTGCATGCAGAGGGTGCAGCTAGGTGGGTCGCTTTTCAGGTTATCCCCTCCTCGCCTTACACCCCCCCTCCTCCTCTGATGTGAACATGAATGGCCAGCTGTCCAGGTGCATGCAGAGGGTGCAGCTAGGTGGGTCGCTTTTCAGGTTATCCCCTCCTCGCCTTACACCCCCCCTCCTCCTCTGATGTGAACATGAATGGCCAGCTGTCCAGGTGCATGCAGAGGGTGCAGCTAGGTGGGTCGCTTTTCAGGTTATCCCCTCCTCGCCTTACACCCCCCCCCCCCACCACCTTCGTCTTCACTAACTGATCCGTCCGGAGCCAGCCTTTGTTTTGTTGAACAGCTCACACAAACTCAACTCAACTTACTGAAACAACGTTATTACTATCTCGAGGAGAAACTGAGAGTGGCCACTAATTCCCATGATCAATTGACTCCTGATTACACAACCACCCCACCCCCACCCCCATCCCGCCACACAATCAATCAATCAATCAATCAATCAATCAATCAAGCAAGCAAGCAATCAAAGAACGACGAAACAAACCACATTGATAGCTAGGGTTCCCAAGTCAACCCCCTCACCTCGTCCTCACCCCTCCCACCGACCCCCCTTCCAGAAATAAACGGTTAGCTCTGCACTGACGGGGACACGCTCTCCAGGTGGGACCAGCCCGAATTCCAGACTAGCAAAATACTTTATTTTTAATATCAAACAGCAAATAGCAAAGGAAAAAACACACAGCTTTGTGCGACTTACCCTAAACAGCGCGTGGTGAGCGTTGCGTTGTCCCAGGAACAG
>CM065694.1:57055548-57065548 GCA_017654935.2 Phymorhynchus buccinoides | reverse complement strand
CGTCATGTTGACGGTAAGCCAGTGACGTGGCGTCATGTTGTAAACTAAATGAGAGAGATGGGCAGGCACGAGTGGAAGGGATAGGGGTGTGTGAGTTGATGTGGTGTAAGACACCGTGGAATCTGGACACAGTGAGAGAGAGAGAGAGAGAGAGAGAGAGAGAGAGAGAGAGAGAGAGAGAGAGAGAGAGAGAGAGAGAGAGAGAGAGAGAGAGAGAGAGAGAGAGAGAGAGAGACGGGGATGGAGGGAGAGAGAAAGAGAGAGAGAGGGGGAGGGAGGGAGAGAGAGAGAGAGAGGGGGAGAGAGGAGGGAGGGAGGGAGAGAGAGAGGGAGGAGAGAGAGAGAGAGAGAGAGAGAGAGAGAGAGAGGGAGTGAGGGGTGAGGGTGAGTGGGTTAGCAGACAGAAAGACAAAAACAAGAAGAAGAAGAAGAAGAAGAAGAAGAAGAAGAAGAAGAAGAAGAAGAAGAAGAAGAAGAAGAAGTGCATCGCCGAGCGGCTGCAAAGTCCCCTTGCAGCATCGCCGAGCTACTCCGAAATCGGAATGTGTCGGCTGTACACACAGCGGGGAGACCATTGAGAACTGAAAACAGGACGCACGCACGGACGGATGGACGGCCGGAAAGAAGTGGGACATAGCGGGCCTGTGACACAAAGGGCCTAGGGCACAGCGGGTAATGTAAAACTAAATACATCAGTGGATAGCTTGCATCCTGGCAAACTAGTATACCAAATTTGATGATGACAGACTGAATAGTTTTTGAGAAAAACGGACGAATAGCCGGACGGATGGACGGACGGACGCCGGACGCCGGGACCAGACAAAAACAATAGTTCCCCGAACCTTCGGCTCGGGGACTAAAAAGAAGAAGAAGAGGAAGAAGAAGAAGATGAAGAAGAAGAAGAAGAAGAAGAAGAAGAAGAAGAAGAAGAAGAAGAGGAAGAAGAAGAAGCACCCTAACAATAATGTCCTGAATCAGACGGTATAATTAGTCTTACTCTTTCACAGTTGTCTGATAGAGACAGCAAGCCTTGCTTCACGCCTGCACATACATCCCACAGCGAAGGTCAGCCAGATCATTAGAACAAGAAGAACAGAATGCAGCCAACCAGCAGACAGACAACCAGACAGACAGACAGACAGACAACCAGACAGACACACCTACAGCCAAATTGAACATGGCAGAAATGGACTGTGTACTGGGGAGCCAAAGAGGTCGATCAGGGGAGCTAACAAAGGTGTGCTATGGCGTGAAAGGCGCTGATAAAGCAGCCCCCAGCCTCCTTTGATGTCCCTTCCTGCTAGGGCCCATTGTAGGGTAGTGCTTGGGCTCCAAAACAAAGTGATTTTCCTTCATATTCTGTTTTTAGTTCCCGGGAAGTACTGGTTTTGTTTTATTCGTCCGTCCGTGCGCGTTTTCTTGAAAATCGTTCAGTGTATTTCAAACACTTTCAGGGTACTAGTATAAGAGGATATCAGCTATCGATTGGCTGCTTTAGTTTTATTTCAAGTTCAAGGTCATGTTGATTACGGAGGTGAAACTTCAAAACACTTAATCGCTTATACATCGCGAAGTTTTGCATTTATTTTAATGCGTTGTTTTTTTTACAACGTTTTCTGATGAAAGGGCTATAACATTATAATCATGAATTTGTTTGTGCGCGTGCGTGCGAATCACGGGTTCGATCCCCAAAGCTGTATCTCAGGAACTGTTGCATGGAATCGCTTCAAATTTACTGTGGCGGTGCATCACCATGCACAAAAGGTCCCATACAGAAGCAATAACCATGCTGACCTTCACCTTGACGCTTGACCGTGACAACGTAAATTTCTTCTTGTGGCCATATATTTCACATCGTTGGGCTTACAATATTCAAATTTGGTGTGCTGATGCACTGGCTTAGACAAATGCCGAATATTTAGTTCAAGAAAGGTCAAGGTCAAGGTCACAAAGGTTATAGTCTGCCGATAGGACCATCAGTTCTGTCTGAAACCGGTCATTTACAACCACACATTATTTGGATATTTATTATTCAATACATTTTGGCAATTGCTCAGTTTCTTCTCATTGGAGCACAGATGCGTCATGCTGATGTTATGTGCCCAAGTTCAGCCAGTCGGGAACTTATCTGCCGCTCGGAAATACACTTGTTTTGTTGTCGTTGTACAACTTAGGGATAAAACACAACTTAGCAATGTAATATGAAACATTAAACAAAGTGAGTAGCTTAAAACAATGGGCAAAGCTGTGTGTTAGATACCCTCTGCGTGCTTACACCCTCAATATTAAAGTCTGCTTCTAAACATTGGGTTTGGTTTTGCTTTTAATCTTAAATTTGATCAGTGTCTCCTTTTCAGTTGCATATCGTCTTAAACATCTACCATCGATTTGATTTTGAAACAATAATATTACTTTTTACCTTCACTCATAAAATAACCATCAATATTTTGAGGGTATTGTTTTCTGTTGTTGTTTTATTGGCACTGAGAGATAATGTTGTTGTTGTCTTACCCTGGCTTAAGGACTCCAGGGATCATCCCAACAGCCGAAGCATTTGAACACTATGGTACAAATGCACCAGCCAGGGATGGGAACATTACGTGTGCGACCATTTTTGATTACCCCGCCACGTGAGCAGCCACACTCCGACTTCGGAGGGTTTTAGACTGATGATGTTATGCTAGGAGCTTGTCATGGCTTAAGACAATCCCCCGCACAACCATGCAGAACATAGCAACATTTTGATGTAGCCTTGGTGTTCTAGCTTATGTCTGACACAGCCTCATGCCAAGGCGAACTGAGAGATAATAACACAGTAAAACACTTGTTTTGCTTAAGAAAAAATATAATGTCAAATAGTTTTAATGTAAAAGAAAACTATATAAACATTTGCTGCTATGGGGAAAACACAGTAAGAAGATGACGAAATGGAGCGTACAGACTTCCTACACCATCCCAGATGTGACTTCCTACATCATCCCAAATATGACTTACTACACCATCCCAGATGTGACTTCCTACACCATCCCAAATATGACTTCCTACACCATCCCAAATATGACTTCCTACACCATCCCAAATGACTTCCTACACCATCCCAGATATGACTTCCTACACCATCCCAGATGTGACTTCCTACACCATCCCAAATATGACTTCCTACACCATCCCAAATTTGACTTCCTACACCATCCCAAATATGACTTCCTACACCATCCCAGATGTGACTTCCTACACCATCCCAAATATGACTTCCTACACCATCCCAAATGTGACTTCCTACACCATCCCAAATATGACTTCCTACACCATCCCAAATATGACTTCCTACACCATCCCAAATATGACTTCCTACACCATCCCAAATGTGACTTCCTACACCATCCCAAATGACTTCCTACACCATCCCATGACTTCCTACACCATCCCAAATATGACTTCCTACACCATCCCAAATATGACTTCCTACACCATCCCAAATATGACTTCCTACACCATCCCAAATATGACTTCCTACACCATCCCATATATGACTTCCTACACCATCCCAAATGTGACTTCCTACACCATCCCAAATATGACTTCTACACCATCCCAAATATGACTTCCTACACCATCCCAAATATGACTTCCTACACCATCCCAAATATGACTTCCTACACCATCCCAAATATGACTTCCTACACCATCCCAAATATGACTTCCTACACCATCCCAAATATGACTTCCTACACCATCCCAAATATGACTTCCTACACCATCCCAAATATGACTTCCTACACCATCCCAAATGACTGACTTCCTACACCATCCCAAATGACTTCCTACACCATCCCAAATGTGACTTCCTACACCATCCCAAATATGACTTCCTACACCATCCCAAATATGACTTCCTACACCATCCCAAATATGACTTCCTACACCATCCCAAATATGACTTCCTACACCATCCCAAATATGACTTCCTACACCATCCCAAATATGACTTCCTACACCACCCAAATACTTCCTACATCCCAAATATGACTTCCTACACCATCCCAAATATGACTTCCTACACCATCCCAAATATGACTTCCTACACCATCCCAAATATGACTTCCTACACCATCCCATATATGACTTCCTACACCATCCCAAATATGACTTCCTACACCATCCCAAATATGACTTCCTACACCATCCCAAATATGACTTCCTACACCATCCCAAATATGACTTCCTACACCATCCCAAATATGACTTCCTACACCATCCCAAATATGACTTCCTACACCATCCCAAATATGACTTCCTACACCATCCCAAATATGACTTCCTACACCATCCCAAATATGACTTCCTACACCATCCCAGATGTGACTTCCTACACCATCCCATATATGACTTCCTACACCATCCCAAATATGACTTCCTACACCATCCCAAATATGACTTCCTACACCATCCCAAATATGACTTCCTACACCATCCCAAATATGACTTCCTACACCATCCCAGATGTGACTTCCTACACCATCCCAAATATGACTTCCTACACCATCCCAAATATGACTTCCTACACCATCCCAAATATGACTTCCTACACCATCCCAAATATGACTTCCTACACCATCCCAAATATGACTTCCTACACCATCCCAAATATGACTTCCTACACCATCCCAAATATGACTTCCTACACCATCCCAAATATGACTTCCTACACCATCCCAAATATGACTTCCTACACCATCCCAAATATGACTTCCTACACCATCCCAAATATGACTTCCTACACCATCCCAAATATGACTTCCTACACCATCCCAAATATGACTTCCTACACCATCCCAAATATGACTTCCTACACCATCCCAAATATGACTTCCTACACCATCCCAAATATGACTTCCTACACCATCCCAAATATGACTTCCTACACCATCCCAAATATGACTTCCTACACCATCCCACTTCCTACACCATCCCAAATATGACTTCCTACACCATCCCAAATATGACTTCCTACACCATCCCAAATATGACTTCCTACACCATCCCAAATATGACTTCCTACACCATCCCAAATATGACTTCCTACACCATCCCAGATATGACTTCCTACACCATCCCAAATATGACTTCCTACACCATCCCAAATATGACTTCCTACACCATCCCAAATATGACTTCCTACACCATCCCAAATATGACTTCCTACACCATCCCAAATATGACTTCCTACACCATCCCAAATATGACTTCCTACACTTCCTATCCCAAATATGACTTCCTACACCATCCCAAATATGACTTCCTACACCATCCCAATATGACTTCCTACACCATGACTTCCTACACCATCCCAAATATGACTTCCTACACCATCCCAAATATGACTTCCTACACCATCCCAAATATGACTTCCTACACCATCCCAAATATGACTTCCTACACCATCCCAAATATGACTTCCTACACCATCCCAAATATGACTTCCTACACCATCCCAAATATGACTTCCTACACCATCCCATATATGACTTCCTACACCATCCCAAATATGACTTCCTACACCATCCCAAATATGACTTCCTACACCATCCCAAATATGACTTCCTACACCATCCCAAATATGACTTCCTACACCATCCCAAATATGACTTCCTACACCATCCCAAATCCCTTCCTACACCATCCCAAATATGACTTCCTACACCATCCCAAATATGACTTCCTACACCATCCCAAATATGACTTCCTACACCATCCCAATGACTTCCTACACCATCCCAGATATGACTTCCTACACCATCCATCCCAACACCATCCCATGACTTCCTACACCATCCCAAATATGACTTCCTACACCATCCCAAATATGACTTCCTACACCATCCCAAATATGACTTCCTACACCATCCCAAATATGACTTCCTACACCATCCCAAATATGACTTCCTACACCATCCCAAATATGACTTCCTACACCATCCCATATATGACTTCCTACACCATCCCAAATATGACTTCCTACACCATCCCAGATGTGACACCATCCCAAATATGACTTCCTACACCATCCCAAATATGACTTCCTACACCATCCCAAATATGACTTCCTACACCATCCCAAATCTTCCTACACCATCCCAAATGACTTCCTACACCATCCCATATATGACTTCCTACACCATCCCAAATATGACTTCCTACACCATCCCAAATATGACTTCCTACACCATCCCAAATATGACTTCCTACACCATCCCAAATATGACTTCCTACACCATCCCAAATATGACTTCCTACACCATCCCAAATGACTTCCTACACCATCCCAAATATGACTTCCTACACCATCCCAAATATGACTTCCTACACCATCCCATATATGACTTCCTACACCATCCCAAATATGACTTCCACACCATCCCATATGACTTCCTACACCATCCCAAATATGACTTCCTACACCATCCCACACCATATGACTTCCTTCCTACACCATCCCAAATATGACTTCCTACACCATCCCAAATATGACTTCCTACACCATCCCATATATGACTTCCTACACCATCCCAAATATGACTTCCTACACCATCCCAAATATGACTTCCTACACCATCCCAAATATGACTTCCTACACCATCCCAATATGACTTCCTACACCATCCCATATATGACTTCCTACACCATCCCAAATATGACTTCCTACACCATCCCTACACCATCATCACTTCCTACACCATCCCATATATGACTTCCTACACCATCCCAAATGACTTCCTACACCATCCCAGATGTGACTTCTTACACCATCCCCAATATGACTTCCTACACCATCCCAAATATGTAAGTGAGGTTTTCTAAGCAAATAGAAACCGGAGGAAAAGTATGAATGAAAACGTTACTTTACTCTCGGAAAGGGCGGGAGCAAAATACTATCATTTCTACATAGAGGAAAACCACTGTTAACAATAACATACACACAGAATGCAGTGAAAATACAAGGGCGTCGCCGCGCGGCAGACATGTCCGTCACCAGCAATGCCACGCACTTGCGACACCCCGTAGAGTGTCACATCCTGACACAAAATTGGAAGGGATTCTGTCTTCTAGTTCACGAGATACAGCTTGAAGAAGAAACATATAGCGCAAAGAAGGAAATTTCGGTTTTCAAGGTCACACTTCAAGGTCAAGGTCAGCATGGTGATAATTTATGCTCGGATGTTTTCTTCTCATGGGTATACAGTACCACACACAATCTGAAGCGCTTCTGTCAAGTACCAATGTGGAAAATATGGCTTAAAACCCAATGTGTAGACCCCTACCACTTTCAAGGCCTACTGATCGCCCGGACCGTGACCTTGACCTTGATCGGTATGCCACCAGCAGAACGGGCATAAGCCAAAGTACCTTCATGCCAAATTTGAAGACTCTAACACTAACGGTGTGGGAGTTATGGCCCCTGAAAGATTTTCAGTTTTCAAGGTCGTACGCCAAGGTCAAGGTCACGACGGCAAAATGGTTTGCGCGGATGCCTTCCTCTCATGGTGACACACCAGCACACAAAATTTGACGTGATTCTGTCAACCCGTTCGAAAGATATCCTTGGGACAGACAGAAGGAGAAAAAAATGACCCTCCGATTTTCAGGCTCCAGCGATCTTTTTGACCTTGACTTTGACCTTGATCGGTATGCCATCATCAGAACGGGCATAAGCCAAACCACCTTCATACCAAGTTTCAACATCCTATGTTGATCGGTGCCCGAGATATGGCTAAAAATAGATTTTCGGTTTTCAAGGTCGTACGTCAAGGTCAAGGTCACGACGGCAAAATGGTTTGCGCCGATCTCGTCCTATTAAGGAGGCACACCTTCACACAACATTTGACGCGATTCGGTCAAGCGGTTCGGGAGATATCCTTGGGACAGACAGAAAAGAAAAAACAACAACCAAAAAACAACAACAAACCAGACGATCGCAATAGTCCGTCTTGGTGACGGACTAACAAACAAAAATACAAACCAGCCCATCGCAAAGTCCGTTCACCTTCGGTGACGGACAATTACCCTTGAAAGGACAAGAACACAAACTGTTGCTTGGAAACAGGAATAACTATTGGCCACAGCAAGTAAAGCTGTTAACGCCCTTTACGACAAGGGTTGATCAGTATCCAAAAGGGTATTAACTCTTGCAAAAAGCAGCCATTAAGTGGCCTCAAATAGGGTTATTGGCGAGAGTTATTCCCTTGTTTGGTCAGTACTCAACCATCTTCCCCCACCCACCAAGGGCATTCACTCTTGCAAAAGGTGTTCTTTGCAGTGGCCAATATGTTAGAGTAGCGAGGACAGTAATCATGGATTGATTTCCCCTCTCTAACTCTAAGCCATCTTGGAGTGATTCTGGGGACCTCTTGGCAAAATGGGAAACAACCTTTTTCCAGTTTGGACAAATTTCCCGTTTCTACCCTACCATTACGCTCCCCGCAGTCCCTTTCCTCCTCAACTATTTTCTTCACACTTCTTTTTTTATATTTTACCCCCCACCCCTACTCTCTCTCTTCAAAGAATCCAAACGTTGTTGGTGTTGTCGTTCCCTGGCTTAAATTAAAGACTCTAGGGATCACCCCAACAGCCGAAACACTTGAACACTATGGTACACATGCACCAGCTAGGGATGAGGACATTACGGTGTGTGACCGTTTTTGATTACCCCGCCACGTGGGCAGCCACACTCCGACTTCGGAGGATGTTGGACTGATGATGTATTCTAGGAGGAGAATCCAAACAATCTCTCTCTCTCTCTCTCTCTCTCTCTCCCTCTCTCTCTCTCTCTCTCTCTCTCTCTCTCTCTCTCTCTCTCCGCCCCCCCCCCCCCCCCAGCCATGTGTTTTGTGTTGCCCCCTCGGTGTGGTGCCAACGCAGTAACCTCCCCCGCACCAGCGAGCAGTGGACCCTGTGCAGGGGGCCGTTTCACAAGGGATAACGTTACGTTGCGCTCGCTCAAATCGGCAAAAACGGTCTAAGAAACACCCTTCGTCTGCCGATAGTTCGCGTGACGTTTTGTTCTTGCCAAACACCGAGCAAGCGGCGAACGATCCGGAACTAGTAGGGGGTGAATACATTTCTTGTTGTTGATTGGTCCATTAAAGTTTGTTTAAAATAATACTTTATTTTGACCAATCAGACAAGAGCTTGTAATGTTCTTCCGCAAACGTTTTCTAAAGTGTTTCTTAGACCCGTTTCGGCGTAACAGTTATGCGCGCGGCGACCGTCGTCTAGAAACTCGACCCAGATAACATGATGACTGCCTTCCAGCTATTCCATTCACCAGCTGCCGGGTTTGTCTTTTTTGGGGGTACTCACTGTTCCACTGCACTGGGAAGATGACCTATGTGCGTTTGTCTGTTTGTGTGTCTGTTAAGTCCTCTCGCGGACTTTTTGTCCTTATGCGCACATAAGAATAAAATGAACCTGTTTCTGCTTTGGGGGGGGGGGGGGGGGGGGGGGGGGGGTATTTATTGTAAGTATTTATTTCATTACTCGCCACGTTACATTACCACGCAACATTTGAAGCCATTCTGCCTGCTGGTTCATGAGATACAGCTGGGACACGAAGGAAGGACATTTCGGTTTTGTGAGTCTTCCTTGGCGGAGGTTTGCACTGGCGGTTCAAACTTCAGGATCTGAATAGGTTGTGTGACATGCTGATCAAGAATATTATGGGATATGGTTATGGGAGACCCTAGGCTTATTGTAGATCATGGTATCCGCGAGAGGACAAATGCTCGCGAAAGGACTTAACATGTGTCTGTATGTCTGTTTGTGTGTGTGTCTGTCTGCAGATATGATGACGACTGCTTCTAGCTATTTCATTCACCAGCTACCGGCTTCTCCCCCCCCCCCCATTTCCATAGGAACAGAAGTACCCTGCACCTAGAACGATGACCTATGTATGTGCATGTCTTGTCTGTCTGTCTGACTGTCTGTTTGTCTGTCTGTCTGC
>CM065694.1:57048048-57050548 GCA_017654935.2 Phymorhynchus buccinoides | reverse complement strand
AATGAGCTCAAGCTCTTCCAATGCGTATGGTCAAAGATACTGTATAGGGGAATCCCCTGTACAGTCTTTGGTATGGCCAAGTCATAAGATGTTTCAAGTTGTGCTCCCGCATGCTGTTTGCTTACAATCCATAAATACCCTAAGTAATGACAAAGTAAAACTAAGGGAAACCATAGTTGTTTCACCATTATATTAATTACTAAACAATAGTATTTACAAGCTTGAATGAGGGGACACTCCGCCAGAGGCCACCAGTAATTTAAATATTACAACTTAAATGTTTTTATTTATGTTTTTAGTAATTTAATTAAATAGTTGTTTTTAAACTTAAGGGTTCGATTAAGGATTCCCTTCGGTTAGGTGCGTTACCTCGGGTGTGTCGCCAATAGGGGAGACCACCCGGAGGTGTCTCAGGTTGGCAAGAGATATCTTGTCGCCATCCTGAGAGACCCAAAACTGACATTTGTAGCCTACTGCTTGCTTATATAGTGCTGCGCTGGCTTTAAACCATTCGCATTCTCTCATACCCTCACCCCCCACCCCTGTGCCGTCTTATCAACAGAGAGTCCATTCATGTGGCTTGCCATGTGGTCTATCATTTTACCTCTTTCCAGCTGTTTCGTTTTCACTTTCCATCCTTTTTTTCCTCCGCACCTTGCAAGTTGTTTCTCTCTCTCTTTCTCTCTTTCTTTCGCAGCAATGTTTTATTTTTCTTCTGAATCTAATAGCGGAGGTGCGAATCGGTAGCAGTGGTGGGCTTGAGATTTCCTGAGGTTTGAAAAAAAAGGGGGGGAGAGATAGAGGGGGGAGTGAGAGTGAGAGAGAGACAGAGAGAGAGAGGGGGGGAGGGACAGAGAGAGGGACAGACACAGACACAGATAGATAGATAGATAGAGAGAGAGAGAGAGAGAGAGAGAGAGAGAGAGAGAGAGAGAGAGAGAGAGAGAGAGAGAGAGAGAGAGAGAGAGAGAGAGAGAGAGAGAGAGAGAGAGAACGAACGAAATGTTATTTATTCAGGGTAATGAGATAAGCTAATCAGTTACAGCTTTAGCTACAGACAGAGAGAGAGAGAGAGAGAGAGAGAGAGAGAGAGAGAGAGAGAGAGAGAGAGAGAGAGAGAGAGAGAGAGAGAGAGAGAGAGTGAGAGAGAGGGAGAGAGAGAGAGAGAGTGAGAGAGTGAGAGAGAGAGAGAGAGAGAGAGAGAGAGAGAGAGAGAAGAGAGAGAGAGAGAGAGAGAGAGAGAGAAGGTATAAGTCCTTTTCAGTTTGATCTGATTCAGCAGGTTTTGAGGGGTACATGAGCAGAGGAGAGGCGGTTTGGCTACCTGCAGGGACATGTACTAAGTAACTAACATCTTTGGTATAACCCAAAGCCCCAATACATGGTTAGGCTGTTTGGTAGAACTACCAGCAACGCTTTGTACTCTTCTTCTTCTGCATTCACAGGCCATATGACCATAATGGGCAAGGTACGTATGTTATGCGCACATTAGTCTAAAATGACACTGTTTTTGTTAAAAAAAATATTGCAAGTATTTATTTCATTACTGGCCATGTTACATTACCACACAACATTTGAAGCCATTCTGCCCACTGGTTCATGAGATACAGCTCGGACTTGAAGGAAGGAAAGGTCTGGGTACACGTTGACGTTATTCACAAAATATCTCTATTTCCCCATGGCAACACAGTGAGTTGGAAGAGAACATTACGTGTGCGACCGTTTCTGATTACCCCGCCATGCGAGCATCCACACACTGTCTTCGGGGGATTGCTGTATATAATATCATATGTGTACCCAGTTGAGCTAGATAACGATCTATCTGAACCAACTGGACATACACTATGATTATGATATAGCTCATATAATTCAGAGGGTGTTTAACCCTTTCACCGCCAAAGTTACATTTTAGCACCATAGTGATTTAACACCTATGTCACTAAAAGGTATCAAATTGGGGTCTGTTATCCAAAGACCCTATTGTCTTAGTTTTGGGAAGTACGGATAGACCTTATTTTATACATGTCACAGAAGAATGCCCAATACTGCAGATGGATTGTGTTCTCTACCCAAATAAATGTAATGGAAGTTTTTGGCTGACATATGGCTGGCGGTGAAAGGATTAATATCACGCACAACACTTTCGCCGCCAATGTCGCATTTATGCACCACAATGGTTTAACACCCCTGTCACTAAAAGGCATCAAATCCAGGCATGTTATCCAAAGACCCGATTTCTTAAGTTTGGGAGGCAAGGATAGGCCTAGTGTTATACATGTCACAGAAGATTTCCTAATATTGCAGATAAAATGTTTTTCTCTACCCAGCTAAGTTTAATGGAATGTTTTGGCTGAAACATGGCTGGCTGTGAAGGAGGGAGGGGGGGGGGGGGGGGGGGGGGGGGGGGGGGGGGGTGGGGGGGGGGTGGGGGGGGGGGGCACATACGAAACAGTATGAGCACTTGACACACACATGTTAGCAAACACTTACACACACAGGT
>CM065694.1:57015548-57038048 GCA_017654935.2 Phymorhynchus buccinoides | reverse complement strand
ACATCATCATCTCATCATCATCATCATCATCATCATCATAATCACCATCATCATCATCATTGTCGTCATCATCATCATCATCATCATCATCATCACATCATTATCATCATCATCGTCATCAACACACATCATCATCATCAATCATCATCATCAACATCCATCATCATCAACATCATCATGAACATCATCATCATCATCATCATGAAACATCATCATCATCATCATCATGAAACATCATCATTTCATCATTGTGAACATCATCATCATCATGAACATCATCATCATCATCATCATTGTCAAATCATCATCATCATAATCATGCATCATCATCATCATCATCATCATGACCATCATCATCATCATCATGAACATCATCATCATCATCATTGTGAATCAACATCAATCATCATCATCATGAAAATCATCATCATCATCATTGTGGAACATCATCATCATCATCATCATCAAACATCACCACATCATCATGCACATCATCATCATGAACATCTCATCATCATTGTTGAACATCATCATCATCATTATCATCATTTTATCATCATCACGTCACTCATCATCATCAATCATCAATCATCATCATCATCAATCATCACCACACACAGTCATCATCATCACCACCATTATCATCTTCATCACCACCATCATCATCACCATCTCAACATACTAAATGATATATGACACCATTCCAGTTCCCGACTTCACGGATTCAGTACATACATACCACGCAATCTCTATCTCTCTACAACTTGAAAAACAGCAACCCACCAGAACATTAGGGTAATGTATAACCGTAAGTCACATGTCAAATTTCAAGACAACTCCTCCCCCCACCCACCCCGCTCATTAGAGGCTAATCAGTGAGGTTTTATAGAGGGACGATTGCAGCAGGACGTTTATGGATGGCTCTGCACGCGGGGACTCCGAGGCAGGGCACGGGGATGGAACCCCCAGGTCCCAAGGTCTCATTCCACTCCAGAAAGGCCACCAGGACGCATGGAAGCTTTCCGCGAAGCTGGATTTAAAAAACGACAGGACTGTCACAGTGCGAACCTTTGTTAAGAAATAGGAAGCATGTTTTGAGTGCGCTTGGGTTTTTCGTGAATGATCTATCTTAAATATTTGAGCTGTGATCTTATGCATTCACTGTTTATTTTTTACGTGCCAACACGGATATTTCCATGTATTTTGGACAATACATTCCGTGACTTGTTAATTTGTCTTGCGCCAGTGTGGCTCTAGATAGATTGCACAGATGAGGGGTTTAGGGCAAAGGGTCCTGTCACACAGGGATTGAAGGCAGGTGATGGTACAGCCACACGAGGGTTTAGGGCAAAGGGTCCTGTCACACAGGGAATGAAGGCAGGTGATGGTACAGCCACACGAGGGTTTAGGGCAAAGGGTCCTGTCACACAGGGATTGAAGGCAGGTGATGGTACAGCCACACGAGGGGTTTAGGGCAAAGGGTCCTGTCACACAGGGAATGAAGGCAGGTGATGGTACAGCCACACGAGGGGTTTAGGGCAAAGGGTCCTGTCACACAGGGATTGAAGGCAGGTGATGGTACAGCCACACGAGGGGTTTAGGGCAAAGGGTCCTGTCACACAGGGAATGAAGGCAGGTGATGGTACAGCCACACGAGGGTTTAGGGCAAAGGGTCCTGTCACACAGGGAATGAAGGCAGGTGATGGTACAGCCACACGAGGGGTTCAGGGCAAAGGGTCCTGTCACACAGGGATTGAAGGCAGGTGATGGTACAGCCACACGAGGGGTTTAGGGCAAAGGGTCCTGTCACACAGGGAATGAAGGCAGGTGATGGTACAGCCACACGAGGGGTTCAGGGCAAAGGGTCCTGTCACACAGGGAATGAAGGCAGGTGATGGTACAGCCACACGAGGGGTTTAGGTCAAAGGGTCCTGTCACACAGGGAATGAAGGCAGGTGATGGTACAGCCACACGAGGGGTTAGGGTCAAAGGGTCCTGTCACACAGGGAATGAAGGCAGGTGATGGTATCTCCTGGCTGAAGCCTCTTGAATTGAAAAATACTGAAAATTCAAATGTGTCATACCTGGATGCGAATTCAAATTGTGAGAGAAAGAGAGAAGAGGGGGAGAAATGAAAGTGTGAGTGTGTGTTGTTTTGTTTTGAGAGAGAGATAGAAAGAGATAGAGAATATAGAGCGAGAGAGAGAGAGAGAGAGAAGAGAGAAGGGAGAGAGAGAGAGAGAGAAAATGAGAGAGAGAGAGAGAGAGAGAAGGTAGAGGGAGAGAGGGGAGATAGGAGACATGAGAGAGAGACATACAGACAGAGAGAGAGAGAGAGAGAGAGAGAGAGAGAGAGGAGAGAGAGAGAGAGAGATAGAGAGAGAGAGAGAGAGAGAGAGAAGAAGGAGAGACAGAGAGACAGAGAGACAGAAAGACAGAAAGACAGAGCCAGACAGACGGAGACAGACAAATAGACAGACAGAGAGTTAGGGATTAAGACAGACACAGAGACAGAGATAACTCTATCTCCTCCCCCTATTAGCCCCCTCCCGATCCCGGTCATTTCAGCTTCATCTTCATTTCACCCAGGCCTAACATTATCAGACCCATCGCTATCCGCGGAACCTGCCCTCCGCACGTAACACCCAGCGTGGAGCGGAGAGGAGACCCCAGAGAAGCTAGAAATCTGGAGACCCCCTCCCCGATAACCCGCCCTCATAAATAACACAAGGCCACTGATTGGACCAGCAGGGATCAGACAAGGCCGCTGATTGGACCAGCAAAGGTTACTGACCCCTGGTACCCAACATGGCGCCTAAAGCTGGAAATCCACGACGGCAGAAACATCACGGTACCGGCCACGGCAAAGGCAAAAATTCTGCCGTGTCAATCGCTCACACTAAAATAATTTCTACTGCTTGAATCCTTAGTCACGAAACGGCAAAAAAAAACGGCAAGTCACCGGTACCGTCGACGGTACCGTAACGGCAGGGAGGTTTTCGGAGCAATGTAGCGAATTCTGCCGGTACCGTCCACGGAATAGAGACGGCACAGTGAAATCTGAGAAGAAAAATGCCTCGGTCAGCTATGGAAATGAGGGGTTTGGGTCAAGGTCACCACGTTAACCTACGTGCACCTACATTTTTCTGGCATTTTCTGACCTAAAGAAAATGCCAGCAAATGCCAGCGCACAAGACAAAGCAAGGACCCCCCCCCCCCCCCCTTTTCGTTGTTTTTTTAATCTGCCAGTCTCAACTCCTTTTTTAGTCCCCGATCCGAAGGTTCGGGGAGCTATTGTTTTTGGCTGGTCCGTCCGTCCGGTGTTCCGGTGTCCGGCGTGCCTCCGTCCGTACAATGTAGGATTCCTGCTATGTACCAATGATGGCACAATATAGGATTCCTGCTATGACCGGTGATGGTACTATAGGATTCCTGCTATGACCAATGATGGCACAATATAGGATTCCTGCTATGACCAGTGATGGTACAATATAGGATTCCTGCTATGACCGGTGATGGTACTATATAGATTCCTGCTATGACCAGTGATGGTACAATATAGGATTCCTGCTATGACCAATGATGGTACAATATAGGATTCCTGCTATGACCAATGATGGCACAATATAGGATTCCTGCTATGACCGGTGATGGTACTATATGATTCCTGCTATGACCAGTGATGGTACTATATAGGATTCCTGCTATGACCAGTGATGGTACTATATAGGATTCCTGCTATGACCAGTGATGGTACAATATAGGATTCCTGCTATGACCAATGATGGCACAATATAGGATTCCTGCTATGACCGGTGATGGTACTATATGATTCCTGCTATGACCAGTGATGGTACTATATAGGATTCCTGCTATGACCAGTCATGGTACAATATAGGATTCCTGCTATGACCGGTGATGGCACTATAGGATTCCTGCTATGACCAGTGATGGTACAATATAGGATTCCTGCTATGACCAGTGATGGTACTATAGGATTCCTGATATGACCAGTGATGGTACAATATAGGATTCCTGCTATGACCGGTGATGGTACTATATGATTCCTGCTATGACCAGTGATGGTACTATATAGGATTCCTGCTATGACCAATGATGGTACAATATAGGATTCCTGCTATGACCAGTGATGGTACTATAGGATTCCTGCTATGACCGGTGATGGTACTATATACGATTCCTGCTATGACCAGTGATGGTACTATATAGGATTCCTGCTATGACCAGTGATGGTACTATATAGGATTCCTGCTATGACCAGTGATGGTACTAATATAGGATTCCTGCTATGACCAGTGATGGTACAATATAGGATTCCTGCTATGACCAATGATGGCACAATATAGGATTCATGCTATGACCAGTCATGGTACTATAGGATTCCTGCTATGACCAGTGATGGTACTATATAGGATTCCTGCTATGACCAGTGATGGTACTATAGGATTCCTGCTATGACCAGTGATGGTACAATATAGGATTCCTGCTATGACCAGTCATGGTACTATAGGATTCCTGCTATGACCAATGATGGTACAATATAGGATTCATGATATGACCAGTCATGGTACTATAGGATTCCTGATATGACCAGTGATGGTACTATATAGGATTCCTGCTATGACCAGTGATGGTACTATATAGGATTCCTGCTATGACCAGTGATGGTACTATATATGATTCCCGCTATGACCAGTGATGGTACTATATAGGATTCCTGCTATGACCAGTGATGGTACAATATAGGATTCCTGCTATGACCGGTGATGGTACTATATAGGATTCCTGCTATGACCAGTAATAGCAGAGGAGGAAGCTGCTAGCCTGGAGGGCTTGGGCTAAAGTTTGTCAGGCCTGAGTGAGCACGATGAGTGTTCAGTTGTTCCCCTTGCTGGTCTGCTTCACTGGTGGTTCCCCTGGCACGTGCCGACTGTGGTGGACAGTTGAACAAACTCCAGGGGCATCATCACCACCCCCAACTACCCCGACCCTTACGACCATAACGACACGTGTGAGTGGACCATCGAGGCTCCAGAAGGGCAGAGGGTTAAGCTTCTGTCCTTCCGTTTCTCAGTCTCTGGAATACGCGGAAGACTGTGCTGCTGCTGATTATCTCGAGCTGTTTGATGGTGGGACATCTGTGGGCAAGGAGTGCGGGATGAACACCATCAGCTTCCTGTCCAATACCAACCGTGTTCGGTTAGTGTTCAAATCTGACGAAGACAAGACTTCGAGACAGCAGTCCCCAGGCTTCAGAGCCGAGTACTCCTTGGAACCAGCCGGTGACTGCGGCGAAGGAGCGTTGTTGCTGGGCAAAGGCGGGGTCATCTCCAGCCCCAACTCTCCTTCCAACTATCCCGGAAACCTGGGCTGCCAGTGGGAGATCGTGGTGCCTCCAGACAACTACGAAGTTCAGCTGACAGTGACCCACCTCCACCTGCAGATGAGCTGCACGTGCAACAAAGACTACATGGTGATCACCGAGGTTTGGGAAAACGGGAGAAAAATGGAGAAAGGCCGTGCCTCAGCCCCCCGCCACCCGTCATCAGCTCCAGAGCAACGCGTCTAGTGGTCCAGTTCCACTCGGACGACACCATCAGCGGTACTGGCTTTGAAGCACGGTGGACAGCCGAATGTGGAGGCGTTCTTGAATGTCCCGAGGGTGAAATCACCACCACCAACTACCCCGAGAAATACCCACCCATGGAGATGTGCGTCTGGAAGATTATCGCCCCGGAAGGGCAGAAGATCAGGCTGAGGTTCATAGATTTCGTGACAGAGGCAGGGAACGCATGTGGGTATGATTTTTCTGGAGCGCCCACACACACACACACACAACACACACACAAACAAACACCACACAACACGCGCGCGCGCGCCCGCGCGCGCGCGAACGCGCACGCACGCACGCACGCCACGCACGACACGCACACACACACAAACACACACCGCACGCACGACACACGCACGCACACACAGACACACAGCACACAGCACACATACACACACACATGCACACACAAACACACAAACACAACACACACAAAACCACACTACACACACACGCGCGCGCGCGCGCGCGCGATAAGTTCTTATTTGTAAACACAAGCAACAATCCAATCGTTCTATTATTTCACTTTACATTAATCATTTTTATCGATGAACCATTTTTTTTAAGCGATAAGACTTCACATCAAGAAAAATCTAAACTAAAAGGAATCCAACGAGTTTGTAAACAAGAAAGTAAAATGGGTTAGAACATAATAAATAGTAGTGTGGCGTGTGTGTGTGTGTGTGTGTGTGTGTGTGTGTGCGTGCGTGTGCTTGTTGGAATTTGTGCGTGCGTTGCGTGCGTGCGTGTGAGTGCGTGTGTGTGTGAGAGAGAGAGATTGTGAGTGTGTGTGTGTGTGTGTGTTTTTGTGCGTGCGTGCGTGCGTGCGTGTTTGTGTGTCTGTATCCGTATGTCTCTATGTCTGTGTGTGCATGGTAGTGTGTGCGTGAGAGAGAACTAAAAAAAACCTCAAAAATGTTTTAATGTGAGACTCGGCCATCAACATTGAGTGGGGCGCATATACACAAATAATGAAATAAATGAAAACAGAACAGAAAGTGAATATTCTTTCACTTAGCACTAAGCATGTTATCCAAATAATTTCATTAATGCATAAGTTCATGTCTTGAACTGACATAGTTTCCTATTGCTGTGCGTTCGAGAGATGAGAGAGAGAGAGAGAGAGAAGAGCAGATGATGAGAGAGAGAGAGAGACGAACGAGAGAGAGAGAGAGAGCGAGAGAATGAGAGAAAGAGAGAAGAGAGAGAGAGTGAGAGAGAGAGCGATAGAGAGAGAGAGAATGATGGATGGAATTTTGTTTATAGAGGGTAATAGAGTAAGCATTAACATGATTTTTTTATATCCAGCCCTCTGTACAGAAATACATAATTATATCAAAGTAGAAAATGGAAAATGAAAATAAACACAAAGAAAGTAATGTAAAGCATGCAAAAAATAACATCCCTATATTGTAACACATCAATAAACAAAATCAAACCTATTATTATTAACTAACTATGCTAATTATTAACATTCAAAATGTGTGAATTAAGCGCATACACACGGGAAAATAAAACCCAATCCTACTTTCCATCACCGAGAGAGAGAGAGGAGCGAGAGAGAGAGATGAGGAGAGAGAGAGACAGAGAGAGACAAAAAAAGAGAGAGAGAGAGAGAGAGAGGAGGAAGAGAGAGGGGGGAAAGAAAGAGGAGAGAGAGAGAGAGAGAGACGAGAGAGAGACGAAAATAGTGGTTGTACGTCCTTTCTTGCGTCTGGATCAGAAACATATGGGACATTGTGTAAATACAAAATAATTATATGGGTGGGAAACACTACTGGGATGGCAATGAAAGGAGTCAGTACGAAACCAGTAACGTCCTGATTGTTATTTATTAATACAGATAGCTGTAGCGGTGACCACGCTTCGGTTAAACTTCATCGGCTATGGCACAGCGTGATAAGAGAGAGAGAGAGAGATGAGAGAGAGAGAGAGAGAGACGAGGTGAAGCGAGAGATGGGAGAGAGAGAGAGATTTTTTTTTAGAGAGAGAGAGAGAGAGACTGAGATGAGAGAGAGAGAGAGAGAGATGTGAGAGGAGTGAGAAGAGAGAGAGAGAGGAGAGCAGAAGAATGAATGAATGATAAGTTTTCTTATTGAGGAAAACAATAGATTAAGCAACATGCTCTTTTCTTCGTCCAGTTCCCATGCCAAAAAAAAAAAAAGGAAACTGAAGAAAAGAAATCAAACATAAATACAAAGAACAACCAAAAGAAAATAAATGAGTGGAGAAAATACAATCTTAATCTGAACAATTGTCTGCCCCATCCTTCTGGTTTTGTAGTGCACACCCACACACACACACACACACACATCACACACACACAACACACACACAACACACACACACAACAAACACCACCTCCTCCCACCCCTCTATACACAAGGTATCAGTAAGCAATATTAACATGAAGATAAAAATAAACTCGGAACAAATTAAGAGAAGAGAGAGAGGTGAGGAGAGGAGAGAGAGAGAGAGAGAGAGAGATGAGAGAGAGAGAGATGAGAGAGAGAAAGAGCGAGAGAGAGAGATTGAGTGAGAGAGAGAGAGCGAGAGAGGAGAGACAATTTAACAAGGAAACACAAACAATTCCAATCACTGGAAAACATTAATGGAAACATTAATTAAATACATAATATATACTTCAATGTAAGGATAAAGTAAACAAACGTAAAAATGGTAGGTTTTTCATCTTAAAGTAAACAAAGATAGAAATAGTGGGCGAGGAGAGAGGATAATACAGTAAAGTAAAGAAAGGTAACTCTCTCACTCTCTGTAATTAACTCCTTTCACCAGAGTTACATTTCTTTACTCTACTATAAAAAAAAAAAAAAAGGATAAAAGTAAAAGTTAGAATGGGTCTGACGCACGGTGAATTAAAGTCACACGAACTGGGAACGAGAGAGAGAAGAGAGAGAGATCGAGAGAGAGAGAGAAGAGAGAGAGAGAGAGAGAGGGATGAGGAGGGACAGAGGGGACGAGAGAGAGGGAAGACACGGGGAGAGAGAGGAAGGAGGGAGAGAGAGAGAGAGGAAGACAGGGAGGGAGAGAGAGGAGTGGAGAGAGAGAGAGAGAGAGGAGAGAGAGAGGAGACGAGAGGAGAGAGAGAGAGAGAATTCAAATTCAATTCAAATTCAAACATTTTTAATGAATAGGCCTTCTGCCCGTATCACAGGGAGGCTGGGGGAGGGGGTTATAAAGACACATAACGTTTGTATCGAAAACTAGAAAATAACACTAATTCTTGTGGATTTAAACATTAAAGCAAAAGTAAACAAATTAGTAAGTACATAAATGAATAGATATAAATAAATAGGTAAATTAAATGGAGAAAACAAAACAACATATAACCCGATTAGATACTGAGTCGTATACTACATCGTATCTAAAAATTCCGGGACTTTCCTGGAAGTTGCCAGCCTCCGGGCATTGCCTCCATGATCGTCCCACCTCTTATATTCTACTAATGTCCCATTGTGTCTGTTTCAGACCGAGACGTTAACGATTTTCTATTGCATTCGGGAGAGAGAGAGAGGAGGAGAGAGAGAGTAGAGAGAGAGAGAGAGAGTAGGAGAGAGAGAGAGAGAGAGGAGAAGAGAGAGAGAGAGAGAGAGATAGCGAGCGCAAATGACAGCACAGAAAGTGACTCAAAACTGAGTAAATGATAATTTTGCAAAATACAGAGTCAAGACGTATACGTTATCACAATGTATTTTTATCTACACAAACCTAACACATTTTCAGAACATATGTCATATAAGTACACAAAACAGTGGACTACGCATTACGTTTTTCTCAACAACAGTCCATTAGATTTTCGATATAAAGTATTGTATTTCTCATAATATTCGCGATATGTTGATAACCATTGTATTTCTCCGTAACCCCACTGATAATTTTGATGATGAATACAAGTCTGAGTAACATCCTACTAATATTATTTTGTTACTAAAATGTTAACTTCTCATTTGTAAAATAAAATGTATTTCTCGGTAATATCCCTGGCATTTATAATTCGATACTCATATTCTATGCATATGGTTGATACTTCGAGCAGCATGCCTGTGAAACAACCCTTCGCGTGCTTTCTTTAATCTGAATTTCCTTAAATATAGATATATATATAGAATATTTGTCCATACATTATCGTCTAAAATGGAAGCTTCTACTTCAGCTAGCTGGGTGAAGTTCCGTTTAACGTCGGTATCGGCTTCGCCATGTACGACGGCTGAACAAACCAACCAGGGTTATAACAAAACATTTATTCCTGAATCAGTCTGAGCCAAAAGGCCGAGAAGCGATCAGAATTAACAGCTATGCTTGCTTATATACACATATTCTGTAGTGTTACAAATTCGGACTTTACTGGGTGCACTGCTCCGGCCTTGCGTCCAGGAATCGTTGCCACCATTCTTTATATCTACTAATGTCCCATAAGCGTCTAGCCAGACCGGAAGAGTTTTAAACAGAGTTAATCAGCTAGTTGCTATTAATTTATTAAGAGAAACGCTGGAAAAGTAGGCGGACAGCCCCGTACTCCAAATAATCCAGACAAGGTCAAGGCGATTAGTATTTAGACCACCACACCACGTTCAAAATCACGGGTTTCATGGTTTCCTTCTATATTGGTAAGGATCTTATTTTGACCAGTTTGATTCCCATACAAATGCCCCATTCAAAACGAAACATCACTTTTAAAAAGCAGCCCAATTTGAAGTTGGAGGCGATTTGTATGTGGGTCAAAGTACCCAGAAGGAAAAAAATGGGGACTATCGTGGTGGGTCAGTGCGTCTTTTAACCTCGATATTTGTGATCGAGGTGAAGACGGAGGTCAAAAAGCCATGGGAGGGTAGAAGCCAGCCATTATTCCATGAAATGAAGAACATTTCAGTCAAATTTGCCCATGAGACGAGTTTTGACATTAACACTCGTCTCATGGGCAAATTTGACTAAAACTCGCTTCATTTCATGGACATAAGTGACATGGGCTTATTAACCGCCCATGGATTTTTACCCGCTTACCCTACTGGAGAGGATCTAAGATCCCAGCAGAAAAATACTAGGACAGGGATCGGAGGCCTGCTTTCCAGGGAGGAGAGTGGCTGGGTGTTCAGGAGGGAGAGAGGGGCGGGGGGGTTGGAGGCGAGACACTGGATTGTCGCCCCTCTTTGCTCCCTGCGGGCTCTCCTGAATCTCCGTTCTGAAAAACGAGGGAAATAACCAACCAACTAATTCAATCCAATCAATCAAATACATCAATAAATCAATTCATCAAAAACCCAATCAATGAATCAATCAAACACCAATCAATCATCCATACTTGGTTATCTCAAAACTGAGAAAGAAATTATGAGAGAGAGAGAGAGTATAATATTATCGTGCGTGTCTTGTGCTGCTCTGTGTTGAGTGTGTTGTTGTGTGTTTGCGTGTGGTAGTGTGTAAGAATTGCTGGTGTGGTGTGTGTGTGTGAAGTGTGGTGTGTGTGTGGTGTGTGTGTGTATTACGTGAGTGGTGTGTATGTATGTATGTGAGGTGTGCTGGATGTGTGTGTGATGTGAAAGAGAGAGAGAGAGAGAGAGAGACGAGAGAGAGAGAGAGGAGAAGAGAGAGTGAGGAGAGAGATTAGAGAGAGAAGAGAGAGAGAGGAACCGCCTTATAATACCTTCCAATTATAAGACTCCCTCCCACTATAAGGACCTACTTTTCTGAGACACTGCTCTTCTTTGTAAGTATAAATTACCTCTCTATAAGACCCCCCTATAAGACCTCATGGGATGATTTTTGAAGGGTCTGATAAGGAGGGCCACTGATCTATATCTTCCAATGAACGAGTCAGCCTTGAAAATGCCGTAGAGTTCGGTCCATCACTGTAGCGTCGTGACGTACAGACGAAGAACACCACAGACCGCCCCTCAGCAAAGAAAATCCAAGAACAACATTTTTTCCATATTTCGTTCTAAAACACACCAAAACTTCTTCCTTCTTAATTATTATACAGCACTGACGAGTCAGTCTGAAAATGCCGTAGAGTCGATCCATCACTGTAGCGTCGTGTGCTCATGACGAAGCACACCACCAGACCGATCAGCAAAAAACAATGAGAATAATTGTTTTTTCACGTTTCGATTCTAAAACGCCACCCATAACTTTGTCTACCTACTAAGATCTTATACAGCACTGACCGAGTCCGTCTTGAAGATGTGTAGAGTCGGTCCATCACTGTAAAGCGTTGTGGCTCATGACGAAGAACACCACCAGACCCGTCGTGCCGCACCCATCAGAACCCCACACCGTACCCCGGCTATCTGAACAAGACCCCAGACCTATATGATAGTGGCAACAGAGAAAAAGAGAAGAATATTATTCTTCTTGGTTTAAAGGACCCCCGTGTAAGCGCCACGCGTTACAGCCTGGTTTTTTCGGGTGCTGTGACCCACATTCGAATTTGCCCCAAGATTCAAATTGAGGCTGCATCTTAAGCTGAGTGTTGCTTTCAATTGGGGAATTTATTATGGAGTCAGACTGCTCGGTCAAAACACAGATTTATTCCAGTTATAAGAGGCCAAAAAAACACGTGAATCCCGTGATTTGATTTTTTTAATACGCGATCGGGTGGGCTCGGTAAACGATTTTATGATTTTTATTGAACTTTTTTTTTTCATTTTACAGAAATTCAACAAAACAAACAAGACACGAATATACAAAGCTCATAATAATATAAAGCCAGGAATATGTTTAAAGTTTAACACAAAAGGGAAGAGTGACAAGTGGTAACAGGATGGAAATTAGATAAAGATTAACACTGAATATATACCTGGCAGCAATTAGATACCGGCCAGCAATTATATAGCTAGGCAGCAATTACAACTCAATAAACCTGGCAGCAATTATATACACTGACCAGCGAATTATATCCCTGACAAGCCAATTAATATACATGGCCAGCAGATTATTACCTGGCAGCATATGATATACCTGGCCAGCAATTATATACTGGCCAGCAATTATTACTGACCACAATTAATTATACCTGACCAGCAATTAATACCTGGCCAGCAATTATATACCTGACCAGCAACTTATAAACCTGCAGCAAAATTAGATACCGACCAGCAATATATACCTGGCCATCAATCTATTATAGATTAAACTGAATAATACCTGGCCGCAATCATTAAAGATAACACTGAATAATATACCGGCCAGCCAATTATAGACCTGGCCAGCAATAATACCGACCACAATATATATACCTGGCCAGCAATTAAATACCTGACCAGCAATATTATACCTGGCCAGCAATTATATACATGGACCAGCAATTATATACCTGGCCCGCACTCATTATAGATTACAAACACACTGAATATATACCTGGCCAGGCAATATATAGATTAACACTGACTATGTTACCTTGGCAGCAAATATCGGATTATTAACACTGAATTTAGTACCTGCGCCAGGCAATCATTATAGATGAACACTGAAAATATACCCGGCCAGCAAGTATATAGAATACCACTGGACTATATACCTGCCAGCAATCATATAGATTAACACTGAATATATACCTGACAAGCTATCATTATAGATTAACATGAATTATATACCTGACAGCAATCATATAGCATTAACACTGAATATGTACCTGGCAGCAATTATTATAAGATAACACTGAAGATATACCTGGCCAGCAATCATTATAGATTAACACTGAATTATACCCCTGAGCAGCAATTTTATAGATTAACACTGAATATATACCTGACCAGCATCTTATAGATAACCTGAATATATACCTGGCCAGCAGTATTATAGAATACCACTGAAATATATACTGGCCAGCAATCATTATAGATAACACTGAATATGTAACCTGGCCAGCACATATAGATTAACACTGAATAATGTACCTGGCCAGCAAGTATATCGATTACCACTAATTATTACCTGGCAGCAATCATCATAGATTAACACTGAATAGATACATGACCAGCAACCTTATAGATTAACACCGAATCATATCCGGCCAGCAAGTATTATAGATTACACTGAATATGTACTGGCCAGCAATCCATCTAGATTAACACTGATATATACCTGACCAGACAATTAATTATAGATAGAACACTGAATATATACCTGGCCAGCAATCATTATAGATTAACACTGAATATATGTACCTGACCAGCAATCATTTATAGATTAACACCTGAAGATATACCTGTCCAGCAATCATTATAGATTAACACTGAATAATATACCTGGCAGCAATTACTATACCTGCCAGCAATAACTATACCTGGCCAAAGGATTTTTTATAATTGTAGAATCACATATAAAAGCATCAACTAAACAAATGAGGAACGAGCACACAAGCTTAAAGCGGATACAAGGCGCTCAAACACAAGTAGATATACAATATTGGCTGCCACAAGTAATAAGAGAATGGAACAGAACAGCATGATAATGAAAAGGATAGCATACAAAATGTGCAACGACAAGCAAGCTAAACAAACAAGAACAACAAGAACATAGACATGGAAATTTGAATTGAAATTGAGGGGGAAAGAGGCATTTAGCTCCAAAAGATAAAACCATTGGATTCAGTGTCAAGGAATAGTGTCAGTGTTCTTCTTTGCGTTCCCAGGCCATAGGGCCATAAAGGGTAAGGTACAAAGCCTATGTGACCGAGTGCAGTTTTCACTGGTCTCCCCGCTGGTACAGCCGACAATTCCGATTTCGGAGGAGCGTATAATGGAAAGCTGTTTAAAAAAAAGGTAGTATAAACTGGGTCTTTAATAAGTCGCGAAAGATAGTAGATGATAGAAAGCAAAAGTGGTAAAGGCCGAGTCAAAGAGAGTGGCAGATTAGAGGAAGTTTTCAAGCACAGAACTTCAAGAAGGTGGGGAACATTTTTACGAAAGGGGACCCCACGAGGGAGAGACTCGTGGAGGAGGCGGGTAAGTCATCCAGCTCCCCGTAGTGAGGCACGAGGCATCCACCCAAAGCCCCGAGGATACAGATAACTTGAGAAACAAACCCCAAAACCAAAAGACACCCCCACAAGACAGGGAAGACAAAAGGCTAAATCCTCGGCACGAGCAACATAAATGCTGACTAGGGTATAAGGGGACAATTAACAATAACCCAACACATAATCAGACACTTAAAAAAGAAAATCGCTCTAATCAAAGAAATCACACAGGACAAGAAAACAGCCACAACTTGCTGAAGAAGAACTAGAGGTCAGAGCCCCCCCGATGCCAGACATTGCGTTGCATAGGCCTGAAATTAGAATGGAAAGCAAAGTACAATAGTATAGCAGTACAATAGTACTAACTTCACACATCAATGTTCTGATGCAACAATTTTGCGTGCAAGATAATACGGACTCTTTAAGAAGTTGATCGGACGGGTGAGGGGGGGGGGGGGGGGGGGCGGGAAGAATCATTGGTTTGTGCACTAGCACTGCCAGTGAGTTCGCTCTCTCTCTCTCTCTCTATCTCTCTCTTCTCTCTCTCCATATCTCATCCTCTCTCTGAGTCTCTCTCTCTCTTTCCACTATCAGTTCTTTCTCATTATTTTCCCCTCCACCTCATATCCTATTCTTCTTGTCGTATTCTTTTATTTTCGTGCTTTCATGTTCGGCTTTGTCCTAGATCGCTCACTATTTTTTGGTCCTCCACATTCAATTTGTCTAAGTATTTATGCATAAATACTGCATGTATTATGTGTTGTTTATACTGATGATGTGCCTGCTATAGGATAATGGTTCTGCGTTGCGTTTCTTGATCTTGCAGCTTCTTGTGACTTGAATTACTTTGCTTTTATTTTATGCCTTGTCGTTTTGTTTTGAGGCCTGGATGAAAAAAAATTATGTATAATCTCAGAAAATAAGGTAGTCATCATTAACATTCTCTCTCTATCTCTCTCTCTCTCTTCCTCTCTCTCTCTCTCTCCATCCTCGGCATCTCCATCTCCCCTCATCTCTTTCTCTCTCTCCCTGCTCACTACCCCCTCCCTCTCTTGTGACTGTGACGACCGAGGGGTGGCAGAAATATCCTGTGGGAAGGATTGAGAGGATGCACTTGCACTGGCCGGGTGCCGCCATGCACCCGCCTTGCAGTGAGGGGGAATTCAGGAGCATGTTCACGTCCAAGAACTGGGGCAACCTGTTACAGCAGAGAAACAATACAAATGTGATGGTGATGTGATGATGTGATGGTGATGATGAGTGATGGTGTATGATGAGATTAAGGTGATTCATGATGTGCTCATGATGATGATGATGAGGAGGAGGAGGACGATGATGTGATGAAGACAAGACGATGATGAGGGTTATCTTGATGATAATGAGAAGACGAGGAGGGAGGGACAATTCCACACCCATACGTACTCTCTCTCTCTCTCTCTCTCTCTCTCTCTCATCTCCTCTCTCTCTCTACTCTCTCTCTCATCTCTCTCTCTATCTTTCTCTCTCTCTCTCTCACACACACACACACACAACACACACACGGCACGCACACGGCGCACAAACCACACACACACCACACACACACAACACACACACACGCACGCACACACGCACAGCACCACACACACACACACACACAAACACACACACAAACAATACACCAGAGTAAAGACGGAAGTAGAATAAGCAGGGGACAAATGATGGATGGATGATGACGACGACAACGACGACGACGACACGATGATGCTGAGACGACGATGACAAATCAACACCAACTGCGGTAGCCCCGATTTCAACATAAGAAAGAAGAGGATAATCGACAGAAGATGAGGAGACGATGATGAATGATGATGACGATGACTGATGACGACCCCCGCCCGACCCAAACTGATCAAAGGTCTCAGACATAAATAAGTGGCGTTGCAAGCCGGGGCCCATGAAGCCGGCGGCACAGGCACAGGCCGGACGTTAGTGTCTGTCACAGGGGCACGTCGTGAGGGGCCAGGGACACGCCTCTTGCTGCAGTTCACGCCGAAAATACCCCGTGGACAGCGGGAGACACAGCCACAGACACATACAGACAGAAGAAAGACAGACAGACAGACTGCATACAGGACAGACCACACAGCCACACACACTACAGAGAGAGAGACGAGACGAGAGGGAGAGAGAGAGACGAGGAGAGAGAAGACGAAGAGAGAGAGAGAGGAGAGAGATGCTAGAGAGAGAGAGAGAGAGAAGAGAGAGAAGAGAAAACCCACAAGCACACACACAAACACACGAGTGACAACACTTTAGTTCGATCAGTTACTTATCCTATGGGCAAGAGGTTATTTCAGTGCATAACCACTCTTACTAAAGAAGTGAGCAATAAGCATAGTGACAGAAGCTATTAAACTAGCACTGGATTCCTATGCCTCTAACACTCTCGAACATATAAAGAGAGAATATATGTCATTTAGCTGAATATAGAATTATACTCAAAATATATAGTAAGAGGTTCTCTCTATTGACAACCATATAAGGAGGAAATAATCACAGACTCAGAGACACATTATCAAAGCGAGCAAAAAATTATAAAAGTTACTTCAGCCCAACAAAGAATTCACTGAGCGTTATCACACAAGTAGAAGTAAGGTAGATATCCACAAATCTCAGCCATGCCTATTTATACCACTAATGCCACCATGGAACAAAGAAAGGCAAAAGGTGATATTAGAATATACCAGGTACAAAAAAGATGAAGAAGTTAATCAATTAGTTTCTGACGTTTCGACTCATTTAGATCAAAAATATTCAAATCACTAAAAATTACACTGATGTCAGTCTTTAGAAACGTCAGACAGCGAGCAAGTTTGTATTCATCACTTAGGAACAGAAAAGTCATACTATTTAGGCAAAGCATTTCAATCGCGATACTTTCTGAATTTCTATCTGCAATACTGCGAGCTTAGAATTTTGTTAGATCTACCATATTCAATTTATAACATTTAGTTGTGTGGCATTCAAATCAGTTTTAAAAACTCTAAACCAAAGTACAGTAAAACCGAACGACATTGTCTTTGGAATTAAACAGCTGATTCATTGATTGTTCGCCAAAAGTATTGGTATTGATTTGCTGGTGATATCTATGGGACTCTTTGGAATGAAGTTGCTGATAGAGCTGCCAAAAAGAGGGGCTTGTATAACTCTAACTTGGTTCTAATGAGAAAAACTGCCATTAATCAACAACATGAAATCTATGTTATTGGAAAAAAGCTACCTTACATCAACTCATCTGACTTTAGATCTAGCTTAGTGTACAAAGACTCAATCATGGAAAAACTACATACTTGGATACTAACGTTCTTTGTTAGTGATAAATATCAATTCATCACTTACTATTAGAATGCCAGTATCTGATCTCTAAAATCGAATAATCAATATGGACTTTGTCGAAGGTATGATAATAACAAGGAATTTTTAAATGACGCAGAAATATGGGACATACTGTATTGCAAAAGCAAGCTGTTGTCTCACTATGGAAGGATACTGTAGAGGTTCTTTACTTTTTTTTTTTAATATGTGTTTATGCATGTATTTTACCTGTGTTTTGTTTTTGAGTGCATCGCTGTCTAAAATCACGATCTATGTGAAAAGGACATAAATTAAAGATTCATTCATGACCAAACACACGCACGTTAAATACATTGACATAGATACAGGCATAAAAACACACAATACAGAACTGTCTTTTCACAGGGCACATCAAGGGCGCAGGGCAAAAACAATTGGAGGACAAACAAACATGGAGGACAGACAAACATGGAGACAGACAAACATTGGAGACAGGACAAACATGCGAACAGACAAACTAAATGGAGACAGACAAACATAGGAACAACAACACAATTGGAGACAGACAAACATGCGAACAGACACACACAATTGGAGACAGACAACAGCGAACAGACAAACACAATTGGAGACAGACACCCATGCGGACAGACAAACACAAATGGGAGCAGACAAACAAACATGGAGACAGACAAACATGCGAACAGACAAACACAATTGGAGACAACAAAACAAACATGGAGACAGACAAACATGGGACAGACAAAACACAACTGGATGACAGACAAACATAGAAAAAGACAAACACAGTTGGAGACAAACACACATGGAGACAGACAAAACACAGTTGGAGACAACAAACAGGAGGACAGACAAAACACAGTTGAGAGACAGACAAACATGGAGACAGACAAACACAGTGAGACAAACAAACATGGAGAAGACAAAACAACAGTTGGAGACAACAAACATGGAGACAGGACAAACACAGCTTGAGGACAGACAAACATGGAGACAGACAAAATACAGTTAGGAGACAGACAAACCTGGAGACAGACAAATAAACATGGGACAGACAACACAATTGGAGACAGACAAATACACATGTAGTCAGACAGACACAGTTGTAGACAAGAAACACATTGTATACAAAGAAACGCACTTGGAGACAGACAAACACCAATGGAGACAGACAAACAAACAAACAGGACAGACAGCAGGAACAGACCAACAGACGTGCAAGCTCACGTAAAGTCATGAAGAAACCAGACACTTCATCACCCTAGTGAACATTAACTCGAGTCTAAAACAAAAATGTCCAGAATTAGAAATCAGAAGAACAAACCGCAAATATGGAAATAGAGTCAAACAATACCGAAATAAAAAACATTTTGACAAAAACAAACAAACAGACGTGCAAGCACACATAACATACACAGGGGCCGGAACCTAAGGTTTTAAGGGATGGGGGGGGGGGGCTAATCATCGAGGTGCGAAGCACCAAGACCTAGGGGGGTCCGAGGGCATGATTGCCGTGAAATGTTGTAAATCGAGAAGCAAACTCGTTCAATATGGGCAATGAAATAAAGGACTAATGCCATACTGTTCACACCCCTATGAAAATGTTTTCAACATTACAGTACTACAACTGGTAGGTAGCCTGATGAGTGCAAGGCAATAGCCTGCGAGGAAATTTAGTGCCGCACCGTGCGACATGATATTATTTTTAGAAAAAGGGGCTGCAGCCCCATAAGCACCCACCCCCCTCTCCCCCCCCCACCCCCCCCCCCCCCCCCCTCCCCAACCCCCCCCCCCCCCACCCCCCCCCCCCCCCCCCCCCCCCCCCCCACCCCCTAGTCGGCCCTGATACAGAGAGAGGACACTCACGACTGTCACACTAGACTGCTTCCATTCCCTCGGGACAGTGGCACTGGGCCGGTGACAGGGTCACAAGTGGCCCACCTGAACAACTGACCCACACCTGGGGGCACATCGGTAGCGAAGTGACCTTCGAGGACCCGCTGGTGCAGAAAAAGCAGACGAAACAGAAACTATTCCCGCGGGGAACAAGGGGGGGGGGGGGGTCTTTAATAATAATATTAATAATAATAAAACCATAATAATTAATAATAATAATAATAACGATGATAGTGATAAGTAAATAATAATAATAATATTAATAATAATAAGTAAATAATAAAATAATATAATAATAATAATGATGATGATAATGAGATAATGAGAATGATAATACTGAGATGATGTGATAATGAGATGACGATGCTAATGATGATTATGATGATGATGATGATGATGGATATGATGATGATGTTGATGCTGATGAGTGATGATACAATTAATAATGAATATTTGGTGCTCTTTCTTCAAAGAGGCTCATGAGCCCGCTTACCAAGTTAACTGTAGACAACACAACAATAACAATAAGTAATACACACAAAACAATCAGGAAAATAGTAGTACAAATAGTACCTCCTTCTGAAGTTATGAGCTTGTGACTTCGCGCTACTCATTGACTCTGCTTTTCCTTTTCTTCTGTTCATAGAATATATATATATTATCATTCAATAAGTGTCATTCGACGAAAAGTCGCATTCGACGAAGTGTCGTATCAATCAAATGTCGCATCCCCCTGGATTAAATGGTTCGACGAAATGGTCGTTCGCCTTAGATAGATCAGTCAGTCAGGTCGATTGATCAATTTAGCGCGCGTGCGCACAAATACACACACATACACACACGCGCACGCAGCACGCAAACGCACGCACACACACACACACAACCCCCACCCACCCACACACACCAGCGCACGCACGCACACACACAACACAACACACCAAACCACACACACACACCACCAAACACACACACACACAACACCACCAGTATACCACACGCGCGCGCGCGCACGCGCGCGCGCACACGCACGCGCACACACACAACACACATGCACACACGCAGGCACACACGCATGCACACCACGCATGACAACACACAACCCACCCACCCCACACCACAAACACCACGCACACACACACACGCACGCCACGCACACACGCGCACACCGCACAGCACACACACACAAACACACACACACACACACCACACACACACACCACAACCACCACAGAGGGGGGTGGGAGATTGAAAAGAGCAGAGATGATAGGTAGAGAGATGGAGGGAGACAGAGAGAGAGAGATGAGAGAGAGAGAGAGAGCGGAGAGAAGGAGAGAGAGAGAGACGAGAGAGGAGAGAGAGAGAGAGAGAGAGATAAGACAGACAGACCAGACCGAGACACAGAGAGAGAGAGACACACACACCACAGAGAGAGAGGCTCACGTTGGTCACACGACCAACGTCCAACTTTCCCCGGGTCACACCGAACAGGCCGTCCTGAAGTCACAGTGCTGGTCAGAGCAGTCCACACTCAGCGACAGTCCTTGCCCAAGGTTAAAACCTGGCTCACATTCTGTAAAAACACAATACATAAAAAATAATTTCAAAAAATGCATCACATCAAAATTACGTAAACATTAGGAGCATTTGCACATTCAAAATAACAAAACACTATTGCAAGAACATATTATTATATACAGGATTTCAATGTGTCACACAATGGACGGTTACTCTAGTAAACAATGGCAGGTGTTTGCATGATGACTGCAGCACTCTATCCTCTATTGACAAGAGATCTGCAATGGACATATAGGAAGGAAGCCAAACTTTTAGTCAAAAGTATGCGAGCTCCTTCGAACTGACTCAGTCCCAGGGGCAAAACTTCTACATGAGAAGGGAGGGGGTGGAAAATGGGGAGGAAACAGGAACTGTTTCAGCACTCTTTGTGCTTCGTGCGAAGTTCCTTGAGCAATGGGTTTAACTTTTGCTCTCCCGCCATCCAGGGTCGCAGTAGTCGCAGACTCCCTGGTCGTCACACTCCCACCCAAACCCCCGTGTCCATAAATAGAAGAGAGAGGGGGGGGGAGCGGGAGAGAGAGGAGAGAGAGAGAGGACAGAACCAGACAAGAGAGAGAGTGTGTAGAGAGAGATGAGAGAAGAGAGCACACACCAGAAGAGAGATGACGAGAGAGAGAGGAGAGAGAGAGAGGAGAGAGCCGAGATATAGAGAGAGCGACACCAACAACCAGACAAAGAGAAGATAGTCAGAGAGAGAGAGAGAGAGCGCGAGAGAGAGAAAGAGAGAGAGAGATAGGAGAGAGAGAGAGAGAGAGAGAAGATAGAGAGAGAGAGATATAGTTAGCCATACTCTTAAGAGAGATAGATATAGGAGAGAGATAAGGACTAGAGAGAGTAGAGTATAGAGAGTGATAGATATGAGAGACAAAGATTGAGTGATTAAGAGAGAGATATAGAACACATATATACGAGAGATAGTAGAGAGATATATAGAGAGGATAGAGGGGACGTAATGACTACTCACTTACGAATATTATATATACATATATATACATATTATTAATATATATAGAGGTATAGAGGGCAGACATACAGACATACATGTCATATTATAATATAATAC
>CM065694.1:57000919-57015048 GCA_017654935.2 Phymorhynchus buccinoides | reverse complement strand
CCTCTCCCTCTCTCTCTCTCTCATCTCTCTCTCTCTCTCGTCTCTCTCTCTCTCTCTGACTCGCTCAATCTTCGCTTACATACTTCTGCTTTTCTGATTTGTGATATCGGGAGTGTATGACATTCTTCTCATGTTTTCCTTTTTGCTTTTATCTTTTTCACGTTCTTTTGAAGTTACTGTCTCTTTGTTTATTTCTTTGTTCGTTTTTTTTTTGGTTTTAGGTTGGAAGTTTAAACCGCACCCATTTTTTTTGCTTACTCTCTTCGTCATTAAAGAAATTATTGAATCAATTCAATTTCCTGAGTAATAAGCGGTAGTTCTATTGCTCTGAAGAGGCCACGTTTTGTTGTCCTTCGTACCATATCACTACTGTTTCCAGCTATTGCATTCACCCGTACCGTTTATTTTCTGGTTGGGATACTCACGTTTAGTGGTTGGTGGGGTTTATTTTTTTTTTAATGAACGGCGATATATTGCTCTGGAACAATTTTTGCCTGAATACGAATGGCTTGGAGTCAAAACGTACTATCTTTAGATAGTCCCATTGACGTATTATTGAACATATGTGAAAACTAATAATTGTTTTAAAAAAAGGACTGCAGAAATATAAAAGTCGATAAGCCCATTTGACATTATTGGCAGTCTTTGTTTTCATACAAGTTCTAGTTTTTGCAATAAAGTCATATACGTCATGGACTATCCACAAGATAGTCCCGTTTGGACTCCAAGCATGGTGATTGTCTGGAGTAAGACATTTCTGTACCAAGCTATTCCACCCACCACGGGTCACACCGCGTCTGCTTGAACTTTTTGAAAGGGTTTAGTTTGTTCTGACAGGGAGTATATGGTACCTGGAAGAGGGCCTGGGTTGGTGTTGCTTCTTGCCTGGCGGTAACACGATTCCCGCAGAGCCGCTGCCTTGAGGCCATCCGACACTGCATACGATTCTGACTCGACGATGCTATCCGACTGTGACGATGTCTGTGGTCTGATGCACGTGAATACTTCCGTCTAAAACAATTCTACTATTTTCCGCTCAATTTGCTCACGATTGTAGATCCCCTTACACGAATCAATTAAATAGTCCATAACAGAAAAAACCGAAAAGCCAAAACACACAGATATTCATCAGATTCGTGTACGGGGGTACTACGAATTTGGTGAACATAACGAGTAGGATTTTCATCAGATTTTTAGACAGTTAGAATTTCACAGAATCCTGCCTCACACAATAGATCGCCGTGAGAATTGGATCTATGCAGTGGAGTATCTATGTCATTCATCAAGCTACAACGATCCGGTCTTACGGAGTGGATGAGTGTGCCCAACTCCACTATACAGGGGCACCCCTCCCCAACCACCCATAGTGTGACGAAACAGATACGATACACCACATTTGTTGCTTGATTCATGTAATGTGTTTGTGGGTGATTGTATAATCGTTTACATTTGTGCCTTGCTTTGCGATCATTCCATTCATTCATACTTTTGCTTTTTTTTTTTTTCGCTTAACGCTCCATTTGTTCATATGCAATATTTTGTATGTTTTGGTATTAATAAATTGGTGGTTGGCTCGCTTGTAACTCCTTTGTTTTGTCCTTGTTTGGTGTGTGGTATGAGAGCGGCATGTCCTTACTTTTCGTCCGCTTAGCGTGTCCGGACATTATGGACATACTAAAAGAGGGAGTACACGGCTCTTGCACGAGGGAATTGCCTCTCTCTCCTCTCTCTCTTCTACTCTCTCTCTCTCTCTCTCCCTCTCCCTCTCTCTCTTTTCTTCTCTCTCTCTCCTCTCTCTGTTTCTCAAATCTCTCTGGTTGTCCAAATAAAGTTTTTCCAGTGTCCAGTGGTCCATTGTCCTTCTCTCTCCTCTGTCTCTCTCTCTCTAGGTCTTCTCTATCTCATCTCTCTCTCTCTCTCTTTTATTGAGAACTGGTGTGAGTGTGTTTTCTCTCTCTGTCTCTCTCTCGGTCTCCGGATCTCTCTCTCTCTCTCTCTCTCTCTTCTCGTTCCTCTGTCCCTCTGTCCTCTCTCATCTCTCTCTCTCTCTCTCGGTCCTGTCCCTCCTGTCTATGTCCTCTGGTCTCTGTCTCTCCTTCTGCAATGAGCATATCTGTTTTCTTATTGTTTTGTATATTTTAGTTTTCGTCCCCGGAAAGAACCGCTTGGACTAAAATCTTAATCCTTGTGTAATAACGTTTTTCAGTCTTCAGTCTCCCTCCCCCCCCCCCCCCTCTCTCTTCTCTCTCTCTCCCCTACCCCCGCAGTTTGGGTTTGTTTATCTTTTAATGCCTTCAGACTAGAGACATGGAGAGAACAAACAATTAAGATTGTGTACTGATGATATTTGTTCCTTGTATAATTTGTATGATTGAATACACTGTTGTTCTTTTCGTTCCATGGGTTGACGACCACCCACGTAGTATAAAGTGTCATGTGGTGTTAGTTTGGGAGGTAAAAATGTCAACTGGGCACTGGAGTAATTTCAGCAAGACTGATACACGGAATCGTAGTTCAGTCTTGTGGGGGGAAGGAGGTAGGAAGAGAGAGAGAAGAGAGAGGGAGGGGAAGAAAGGGAGCAGAGGAAGGAGTATGACAGGGAAGAGAGAGTGATGGGAAGAGAGAGAGAATATAGAGAGGGAGAGGAGAGAGGGGTGGAGTCAGAAGCATGGGGAGAGAGGGAAAAGGAGGGAGAAGAGGACAGAGAGCAAAGGATCGAGATAGAGAGATAGAGAGAGAGAGGAGAGAGCTAGGGATGAGCTAGAGAGAGTATAGACGAGATGAGAGATAAGAGAGAGAGAGAGAGAGAGAGAGAGAGAGAGATAGAGATAGAGCGTAGAGTAGAGAGATATTAGATAGAGAGAGATAGGAGATATAGAGAGGAGAAGCTAGAGGAGATATAGTAGTATAGAGGGAACGGTAGATAGAGAGAGGCGAAGAATAGGAGAGAGAGCCGTAGAGAGTAGGAGAGGGGGAGGGGAAGAGCATGAGCGGACTAGAGAGCAGAGAGAGAGAGATAGAGAGATAGAGAGAGAGGAAGAGATAGAGAGAGAAGAGAGAGAGAGGAGAGAGATAGAGAGAGAGAGAGAGAGAAGAGAGAGCGAGAGAGAGAGAGAGAGAGAGAGAGAGAGATAGTATAGCATAGAGAGGACGCCACGTACCACTCCTTGCTGCGGGCTTTCGCCTGCACCAGCATGAGTTTTTTACTCCTTGTGCGTTTGAAAATGGATGCCTTTCGCTGCGAGCGGCAAGCAGAAACTTGACATTTTAGAGAGAGAAGAGAGAAAAATCCGAGATTTTACGCCTTCTGGGCCAAAGGGCCATTTGAAATTATGCCATACTGGAAAGAAGAGAGATTTTGAATAGGATACAGATGTTTTTATTATAACAGATTTATGACAATTTAAAGTGGCAAAATTGATTTTATAGAAATGTTTTTGAAAAGATTTGAGGAACAGTTGGTTTTTATAAAAGTCTAACTTTATTTTGTGATAAATGTGTTTCAAAGATATTTAGCATTTGCTTGTACATGTCACCTGGCAGGCCGAGGAATCTGATTAAAAACCCCCAGTGCTACAGTAAAATTAGCTTTTGTGCTCAAAAGCTTATTTATAAAATATTTTTAAAGAGGCCACGCCTTCATTAATTTTTATACAATACTTTACTTTAAGTCATGGTTTAGGTCCCGCTATACAAGTTTAGTAACCAAACCTAATGTTTAAAAGCAGTTTATTTTTGTTAACAAACATTTAAATTAATCGATCGTGCCATATTATGGGAGACCCGCCATCCTTAGTCAGTAACTTTGTTTGAAAAATGCCGATCGAGGCTGTTTTACACCACAATCTGACTATATGGCGACTCTTCGTGTGCGAGCCGCGGTGGGGGGAGCCATAGGTTCTCTACATTACTGATCACTTGATCACTGAGTGCCCTTAGGTTACAATAACTATTAAAACATTTGTATGTACATAATAGTACATCGCGGTTTTTCATATGTACATTACTTTTATCAAATTAATTAGTTATATTTTAGTCATAGTTGTTTATAATTTAAAAACTTATACTCTTTGAAAAGTTCGTCTCATTTTAGTAAAAATTAATCCCTTGTTAATGGATTTTTAGCTTTTTTACACTTTTTTTGTGTTATTTTCTGGACAACGTGAGAATTATATCTTTACCAAAGTTTTTATACTTTATAGTGATTATCACTTGCTTTAAAGATTTTTAATGTGATTTCACAGTAGAATTATATGTATACAAAGTAAAATTAGTTTTTTTTTCGAGTTCCGTTAAGATTTTTAAGTTTTGGTCACTTGGCTTTACCATCTTTGGTGAGGATCTTGCCGATAGTGCTCTGCCATATTAATGAGCTCAGCTCTTCCATGCTATGGTCCAAGATACTGTATGGGGAATCCCCTGTCCAGTCCTTTTGGTATGGGCCTAAGTCCTAGATGTTTCAGTTGTGCTCCCGCTGCTGTTTGCTTCTCATCCATAAATACCCTAAGTACTGACAATTAAAACTAAGGGAAACCATGTTGATTTCACTCATTATATTAGATTACTAACAATAGTATTTTACAAGCTTGAATGGGGGACTCTCGCCAGTAGGCACCAGTAAATTTAATGTTACAGACTTAAATGTTTTTATTTATTTTTAGTATTAATTTAATAGTTGTTTTTAAACTTAAGGGTTCGATAAGGATTTCCCTTCGTTAGGTTGTCTGTTTACCTCTCGGGTGTGGTCGTATAGGGGGACAACCCGGATGTGGTCCAGTTTGCAAGAGTATATCTTGTCGCCATCTGAGAGACCCAACTGACATTTTTAAGCCTACTGCTTGCTTATATAGTGCTGCGCTGGCTTTAAACCATTTCGCATTCTCTCATACCCTCACCCCCCACCCTGTCCGTCACTTATCAACAGAGAGGTCATTCTGTGGCTTGCCATGTGGTCTATCAGTTTACCTCTTTCCAGCTGTTTCGTTTTCACTTTCCATCCTTTTTTTCCTCCGCCCCTTGCAAGGTTGTTTCTCTCTCTCTTTCTCTCTTCTTTCGCGCAATGTTTTTATTTTTCTCTGAATCTAATGCGGAGGTGCTAATCGTTAGCAGTGGTGTGCTTGAGATTTCCTGATGTTTTAAAAAAAAGGGGGGAGGAGATAGAGGGGGGAGTGAGAGTGAGCGAGAGACGAGAGGGAGAGGGTGGGGGAGGGACAGAGAGGGACAGACACAGACACGATAGATAGATAGAGAATGACTAGAGAGAGAGAGAGATCGAGAGAGAGAGAGAGAGAGAAGGAGAGAAGAGAGAGAGAGAGAAGAGATAGAGAGATAAGAACAACGAAATTTTATTTATTCAGGTGGAGATAAGCTATCATGTTACGCTTTAGCTACAGAACAGAACAGAGAGTGGAGGAAGAGAGAGAGCGAGAGAGAGAGAGAGAGAGAGAGAATGAGAGAGAAGAGAAGTGAGCAGAGGGAGAGGAGAGAAGAAGTTGAGAGAGTGAGAGCGAGAGAGAGAGAGCGAGAGAGAGAGGAGAGAGAGAAGGGTAGAAATACCTTTTCCTTTTGATTCTGATTCAGCATGTTTTGAGGGGTACATGATCGAGGAAGGCGGTTTTGGCTACCCTGCATGGCATGTACATGTAAATCCAATCTTTGTTATAACCCAAGCCCCAATACATGTTAGGCTGTTGGTAGAAACTACCGCAGCTTTGTACTCTTCTTCTCGCATTCACAGGCCATATGACCATCTGGGCAAGGTTCGTAATGTTTGCGCACATTAGTCTAAATCGACACTTTTTTTTAAAAAATATTGCAAGTTTTTATTTCATTACTGGCATGTTACATTACCACCCAACTGTGAAGCCATTCTGCTCCCTGGTTCATGAGATACAGCTCGGAATTTAGGAAGGAAGTTCTGGGAGTACACGTTACTTATTAACCAAAATCTCTTTTCCCCATGGCAACCAGTGGTTGAAGAGAAATTACAGTTGTGGCGACCGTTTCTGCTTAACCCCGCCATGCGAGCAGTCCCCCCACTGTCTTTCGGGGGATGCTGTATATAAATATCTATGTGTACCCAGTTGACTAGATAACCAGATCTATCGAACCAACTGTGACTTACACTTATGATTATGAAGTAGCTCATTGATTCGGAGGGTGGGTTTTTAACCCTTTCCCGCCCAAGAGTTACATTTAAGCACCATAGTGATTTAACACCTTTTTCACTATGAGTTAATCAGTTGGGTCTGTTATCCAAGCCCTATGGGCTTAGTTTGTGGTAAGTACGATACGACCATAATTTTATAGCATGTCCAGAAGAATGCTCCAATACTGCATTGATTGTGTTCTCTACCAAATAAATGTTATGGAATTTTTGGCTGACATCTGGGATTGCTGTGAAACGGATTCAATGCACTCACACACTTTCGCCCGCCAAATGTCGCATTTATGCACCCATGGTTAACACCCCTGTCACTAAAAGGCATCAATCCAGCATGTTATCCAAGACCCGATTTTTCTTAGTTTTGGTAGCAAGATAGACTAGTGTTATACATGTCCACAGAAGATTTCAATATTTGCGAGGATAAATAGTCTTTCTCTACCATCTAAGTTTATGGTATGTATTTGGCTGTATACGTCTGGCTGGGAAGAGGGAGGGGGGGGGGGGGGGGGGCATACGAAACGTATGAGCACTTGACACACACATGTTAGCAACATTTACACACACAGGTAGTTTTAGGGGGAATCAGGCGACAGGAGAAGATGGGGAACGGGCAACTTGAAATTGAGAACTACTCACCCACCCGCCTAGTTCTAGACAAGGGCGCACTTGGCGACAACTCTAATGATCCTGGATTATAGATGATAGAGGAGGAGAGAGAGAGAGAGAGAGAGAGAGAGAGAGGAGAGAGAGATAGAGAGAGAGAGAGGAGCGAGAGAGAGAGATACGGGTCAGGGGACAGGGACTGATAAGAAAGACGGAAATGTGGGCCAGTAACAGAGACAGCCGACATGTGACAGACAGACGAACCTACATACAGACAACCGATGAAGAAGATTTGCAAAAGTTAGTGCAGGCCCCTAATATATAGGAGTCAGCGTGTTTTCTCACAGTCCGGAGAGCAACAGCAACCGCGAAAGAAGCGGGCGAATAGTGCAATTGTCTGGGGAGACGGTAGGGCTGAGATTAGCGTCCTGTGTGTTTTAAACCGTACTCTTCATCTTCTTCTATGCTATTCATTTACACCCTACACACCCTCCCTACACACACACATACCTCCCTACATTTCCGCGCCCATTTGCATTCTACCCCCTCCCCTCCCCCCCCTTCCTCCAGCTTCCTCAGTGCTTGTGCTGTTCCTACTTACCTCCCCCACCAAGGCCACGTTTCCATCTCTCTCTCACTCTTGCAAAGAGACCGTTCTCTATGAGGGCTAGTAGTGCCCCTCTTAGTGTACTCTAAACGAACAGGATTTGACCAAACCAATTCACAATGACTTAAAACTGCAATGTGAACCCTGTGTGTGTTGTGTGAACAGATTTTGTTTGAACAAACCCCTAACCTAAGTGCAAATTGCTTCATCGGCATAGCTGGGAGTAGTGTATATGGCTCCCTCCATCGTGGTAATGTTTTGTCCTTCTCCTTACATTGTTTAACGTCTACAGCCTGCCATGCTGTACGGCGTGGAGGGGGGAAGGATCGACTGGTTGCGGATTTGGGTGGGGTGGGGTGGGGTTGGAGAGGAGAGCTGAAAGAAGGACAGTGTGTTTTGTTTTTCTCTGTGGGTGATTCTGTGATGCAGTCCAATGTCCAGAGTGTGGCGATTGTTCCAGTATTTTTTCATATTATTTTTCGCTACGTACACACTTTTTCCTCCTGCCTTTTTGCAAAATCTATCTGTCTCTGACGGTGTGTCTGTCTGTCTTCTGTCTGTGATTTCTGTTTGTCTGACGATGTATTATAAGCATGCTGTGTGTTTGTGAATTCTGTTCCTTGTCTTTCTTTGTCTCACGCGCGTGTGTGTGTGAGTGTTTGTGATTGTGTTTTTGTGTGGTGGTTTGTGTGTTTGTGTGTCGTGTGTGTGTTTTTGTGTGTGGCGTGCGTTTGCTTGTGCTTGTGCGTGCGTGCGTTCGTGCGTGCGTGTGTGTGCGTGTGCGCGTGTGCGTTTGCGCGTGCGGTGCGCACAGCTGGCGCGGCGGGCGCGCGTTGTTGTGGTATTCTCGCGTGTGGCTGTGTCATGTCCGTTCGTGTATATGCATTAATTGTTGTTTGTGTGTGTGTGTGTCTTTGTGCGTGTGTGCGTTGTTTGTGGTTCGTGTGGCGTGTGTTCTAGCTTGTGTTTGTTGTGTCGCGTGTTCGTGTGCGTGCGCGCTCGTTGTGTGTCTGCGCGCTGTGGGCTTGTGCATGCAGTGTGTTGACTCATTAATGTGTTGTGTGTGGATGGTGTGCGCGCGCGCCCGCGCGCCGTTGTGTTCTATGCCGCGCGCAGTGTTGTCTGATGTGCATGCAGTGTCGTGTACGGCCCATTAAGGTGTTTGGTGTGTGTGTGTGTGTGTGTGTGTGTGTGTGTGTGTGTGTGTGTGTGTGTGTGTGTTATTGTAATTTTCAGATGGACATCGCTCACCTGTGCTGTGCTGCATGCTTGCGTGTGTGTTGTGCGCGCGCGCCCGTGCACGTGTGTGCATGCGTTCTCTCGCGCATGAGTCTGTAGTGTGTCTTGTAAGTAGCGGTTGGGAAAGCACAAGGGATATAGGGCAGAGCACTGAGACATCTCCCGCCTGTCTGATCAGCAGATTTGAAAGGTGGGGAAGTAGACAGTGAGAAGTGAAGGATGTGTAGCAAAAGACACGATAACACAGACAACCATAACTGTTTATCTGGCCACTGTCCGACCACGCCTTATGGTTTAGAAACATTCCCTGCCGATTTAAGGTGGTTCCAAGAACAAAATGGCTAGCATGTTTTGGGGTCAAGTTTTGTTTTAATGTTTAAGCTTTAATTCTGAAGGCGCTAGTCATGATCAATTGTTCCAGGGCGTTTTGGGCCTGGTGAGGGTCTGGGTCTGGGTCGAACGGGGGGTATGGTTTCTTAGTTGTCGGCGCATAATACAGCTGACGCTCTTCGTCATAATGGAGGTGAAAGGGAAGTAGAGTTCCTGCATAGGAACTAACTAAAGGGGCATTTGGCATAGACCATATTGCGGGGGGAGTGGTATGAGGTGGGGGTGATGGAGAGTGCTCAGGAGAAGATTCCTGCAAGGAGACTTAAGAAGGGGGCTATGGGGGCATAGACAAGTATGGGAGGTGGGATGTGGAATGGAGGTGGGGTGATGGTGTGAGTGGTTGAAGGGATGGGGGTGTGGGGGGTGCAGGTCTCCCATTATCCATTTGGTTCTGCACTCCGCGGAATGGACCTGGCACACGGACTCGCCTGCCCACCCCCTTTCTGACCACATGGACCACACAGCCGCCGTCAAAGACATCTCCTCCTACTCTGACCACAGAATGTGGAAACTGACCCTTGCTCATGTGACCTCGTATTTGTGAGCTCAACCTCTGAGGTCATGCTCGCGAGAGTAAGACTGGCCCTGCAGTCTGTGTCAGCGAGGTTTGTGACCTTCTCATCTGAACAGCCGAGAAAGACACAGTCTACCACCGATCCATAAAGGAGACAACCTACTCATGAAATGCGTGCAACCCGTGTCTGCCTGACCTCGTCGCGAGATTCCCATTTCATGACTTGCGCTTCATGAGCATTAATCCCGTCGAACGTCACTCCATATTTTTCTTCAGTTTAATCACATCGCCTTCATCCTTTCTCCTTTTCATAGTTTTGTCCACCTACGGCCTGCTCAGTGCTACGAGGTGTGGTAGGGCCACATTTCCCTGAAGGACTCATGTAACAATTCCTAAATTTTATACCCTGCACGGAGGCTTTAGACGTGGGGGTAGCGAGTGCTGAGCTTTCGCTGAAATCGTCTCTTCTGTTTCATCCTCATAGCCATCTTCACCACCTTTGATTTTATTTGGTTCCCCCCATACGTCCTCCCTTCCCACGTACCCATCTTCCCTGGCGTCGACCTGGAGTCCTGTGAGAGAAAGCTGTGGCTGGTCGCGGAACCCCTTCCGCCTGCTCGCGCTTACTCAGCCCTTGGCGATACCAGCGCTGCGACGCTGTCTTGTGGGGATGTTCTTCTTCTTTCAATTCTGCCGGACTTGGAGTCTTGTCCCCTGAACGCTGATCTGTACCTGGGTTCTGTGGCGCTTTCGGGCGCGTTTTCCCGACCTGCCTGTTGCTGCACTGGTTACCGCTCGGTCACCTTTTTCTCCGTTTTCGGCTGTGAAAGTCCGCCCGCCCTTTCCGTCTGCCCCGTGTTAGGCCCTAATCTTGGGACCTGTCTGTGTTTTTGGGCCCAGGCTCGACACGTTTTCCTGTTGGAGTCTGGGGCGACCTCTCCGTTTCCACTCTTCTGACCTTTCAGCTTCTGTATTCTGCCCTATGAGGTGCCGTCAGCTTTTTCTTCTACTGACTTTAGTTTTTCCCCCTGTCTTCTTCTTCCTCTTACTTACGGACCGCTCCCTGCTGTGTTGTTTGTTGGACTCTCTTCTTCGTCTGCCCTTTCGTCGTCTTCTCTTCAATGTGTGTTTCTCGTACAACTTTCTTTAGTTCAATTGTAGTTTCGGATAGTTATAGTTCCTTTGGACAAAATTTTGATGCCATGTATAATCATTAGATAATTTCTTAAACTTTGAGTGTATTGAAATTGTGTTAGTGTTTTCTGCTTGTTATAACAATAGTCTCGTGTTGTATTGTATTTCTGGGTTGCGCGTGTGCCTTCTCGCTGTAGCTTTAGTCTGTTTGGGCGGCGAGACTCTCCTTACCAAGTGGGGTTCGCGAATTTCCCCCTCTACCCATCTCTGCTCAGGGATTGACGGGGATTTCTTTTGAATCCTATAGAAATGCGACTTAAGACTATCAACACGGGGAATAGTTATAAATTAGACTAAACTCCGAAAACGATTGGCTGATTTACATACTAATCCCCGTTTTGAAAGTCTAAGACGCTCTCATGTTACAGGCCAGAGAGAAAGAAGAGAGAGAGAGGGAGGCGATTAGCGATTTGTATGTTTCCATGTTCTTTTCTTGCTATCTATTAGGACCCAACAGCGCAGCAGGCATAGATCACCTGTACCAACTACACTAGACACTCATGTGGGTGACTTAGTATTGCACATACCGTCATTGCCTTGGATTGTTGCTACTGATATTGTTTCTTTGCAAAGGCCTCATTTGCTCTATTTCGCCTCCACTGTAGGCAGAAACGGCACACAGCAGCATGAGAAGAAAGGGGATTAGCAGACTGGAATGGAGCCATCACATTACTAGAGGTGGTCTAATGTTGCAGCACGAGACCTTGGTTCCTTTCTACCATCCGACCAGAACACCCCAGAGAGGCGTCTGAATAAGCCAAGGGTCCATTAGCCACCTGATCCATCCTACCCTACCCCCGAGGAGGACTTATCTCTCTATCTCTCTCTGGAGACTCTCTCTCTCTCTCTCCCTCGCTCTCTCTCTTCAGTAGTGTGAAGGTCTGAGAGGTGTCCAGTAGAAGATTGGTAGACGGACAGCACGGGTCAGGAGAGAGTGGACGAGAGGAAGGATGAGAGAGATCCCGGAATCAGGATCCATAGAGTTACTATGAGTGCATCATTCGAGGACAGATGACCAACGGACGGAGGAGAGAGATGTGAATAGGAGTGGGAGCTCTACTCTCGCTCTCTCTCTAGGGATGCCGAGAGGAAGGGAAGAGAGGCTGATCTCTCTTTCCCTCTCTCGAAGAGAGGGAGGGACTCTCTCTCTCTCTCTCTGGAGAGAGAGAGAGAACCGTAGGAGAGTTACGAGAGTCGAGATGCTTAGAAGAGAAGAGACAGAATGGAGAGACTACTGAGCCCAGAGAGAAATGAGGGAGGACTTGTAAATAAAGTGTCTGAGGTCTGAAGTTTCTGTGTCTGTCTCTCTCTCGAGAGAGTCTCTCTGTCTGTCTGTCCGTCTGAGAGAGAGAGAGAGAGACTCAGAGGGGGGGGGGGGGAGAGGATGAGAGAGGAGAGACTGTCTGTCTCTCTCATGGCTACCCAATACCAATACTTTTCCGTTGTAAACTAAAGGTTTAATGAAGGTTTCATGTATTCTCTCCTGAGAGACCACTCAGGAGAGAGAATCTAGAGGATCTCTCTCTCTCTCTCTCTCTCTCTCTACCCCCTCCCCCGCTAACGTGATAGTGAGAGTGCCAAGGGTTTCATATTTGATGCAGGAGAGAGGGATGCACATCCTGACAATGTGGACTGAGAAACACACTGAGAGAGACGGGGAGTGGGGGGTGGGGTGGGGTGGGGTTTATGGAGAGCCGAGAGAAGAGAGGAGAGAGAGAGACGAGAGAGACGAGAGGAAGCAGGGAAAGAGACGAGGATGGAAGACGGGGAGAGTAGATGACAGACAGAAAAGACACACACAGGAGATGAGAGAGAGAGAAGAGATGAGAGAGAGAGAGAGAGAGGAGACGTGGAGTCCACGAGAGAGAGAGAGCAGATCGAGACTTGAGAGAAAGGCAGAGAGAGGAGACGACTTCCGACGCTTAATAATTGAGACCAGCATCCATGTACGATGAGAGGAGATAGATGAGAAGAGTTTCGAGAGAGAGAGGAGAGAGAGAAGAGAGTAGTCGAGAGAGGAGAGAGAGAGAGCCGCGAGAGAGAGAGAGAGAGAGGAGGGAGGGAGAGAGAGAGACGAGAGGAGAGACGAGAGAGAGAGAGAGAGTAGAGGAGATGAGGAGACGACAGAGATAGCGAGAGAGAGAGAGAGAGAGAGAGAGAGAGAGGAGAGAGAGAGGAAGAGAGAGAGAGAGAGAGAGAGACGCTTCAAACGCTTCAAAATGAGACAGAGAGATAGATGTACGCACAGAGAGAGATATTTTGAGAGAGAGAGAGAGAGATGATGAGAGAGAAGAGAGAGAGAGAGGGAGGAGAGAGAGACGAGAGAGGAGATGAGAGAGAGAGAGAGAGAGAAGAGGGAGACAGAGAGAGGGAGACAGACAGACGCCCGACAGATACACATGTATAGACACAAAAGAAACAGACAGGGAGCAGCGTTTTTCTACAGAGACAGACAGGCAGATTGACAGAGTTCCTTTTTTACCCTATTTCATCAGATAAATATGTAGGGAAGGGCTCTGTGTGTGTGTGTGTGTGCGCGCGTGTGCGTGCGTGTGTGTGAGCGTGTGCGTGTGTGTGGGGTGTGGTGTGTGTGTGTGTGTGTGCGTGTGCACGTGTGTGCTTGTGTGTGTCAAGTCAAGTCAAGTCAAGTCAAAAATGATCTTTATTGAGGATAAAGAAAAGAATAAGCTAACAAAGCTTTTTTTCATCCTGCCCTCAGGGGTTTTTCATCCTGTGTGTGTGTGTGTGTGTGTGTGTGTGTGCAATTGTGTGTGTGTGTGTGTGTTGTGATAGTGTGTGTGTGTTGTGTGTGTGTGTGTGGTGTGTGGCCATGGGCATGGGGGGGGAGAGAGAGAGAGAAGAGAAGAGCGAGAAAGAGAGAGAGATAGAAGACCAGAGAGAGAGAGAGACAGACAGAACCAGAGAGAGAGAGAGAGAGAGCGAGAGAGAGATGAGATAGAGAGAGAAGAGACGAGAGAGAGAGAGAGAGGGGAGGTGTATTTCAGAGGAAATTAGCAAATGCAACAGGTATCAGGCGCCAGACAAGGAAGGTTACAGTGTAACCGTTACGTTGCTGCACACACCGGCTCACACTGATGTGCCCCCGTCTTCATGTGCCCTTTTTTTTTCCCCGGCTCAAAGAGTGGCACCCTCATTGTGACCGACGTCTCTATACTTGTGTCCCCGTATCTATGTCCCTCCCCTCCCCTTCCCGTCTCTATATGTGTTACCCTCATTGTGACCGCGTCTCTATACTTGTGTCCCCGTATCTATGTCCCTCCCCTCCCCTTCCCGTCTCTATATGTTACCCTCTATGTGCTACCTTCTTTGTGACCCCGTCTCTATATTCATGTCCCCATCTCTATCTGTCCCCGAATCTATGTGTCCCTGTCTCTATCTGCCCCCATTATTCCCCA
>CM065694.1:56983419-56995919 GCA_017654935.2 Phymorhynchus buccinoides | reverse complement strand
AGAGAGAGAAGAGAGAGAAGAGAGAGAGAGAGAGAGAGAAAGAAGGAGAGACAGAGAGACAGAGAGACAGAAAGACAGAAAGACAGAGCCAGACAGACGGAGACAGACAAATAGACAGACAGAGAGTTAGGGATTAAGACAGACACAGAGACAGAGATAACTCTATCTCCTCCCCCTATTAGCCCCCTCCCGATCCCGGTCATTTCAGCTTCATCTTCATTTCACCCAGGCCTAACATTATCAGACCCATCGCTATCCGCGGAACCTGCCCTCCGCACGTAACACCCAGCGTGGAGCGGAGAGGAGACCCCAGAGAAGCTAGAAATCTGGAGACCCCCTCCCCGATAACCCGCCCTCATAAATAACACAAGGCCACTGATTGGACCAGCAGGGATCAGACAAGGCCGCTGATTGGACCAGCAAAGGTTACTGACCCCTGGTACCCAACATGGCGCCTAAAGCTGGAAATCCACGACGGCAGAAACATCACGGTACCGGCCACGGCAAAGGCAAAAATTCTGCCGTGTCAATCGCTCACACTAAATTTCTACTGCTTGAATCCTTAGTCACGAAACGGCAACGGCAAGTCACCGGTACCGTCGACGGTACCGTAACGGCAGGGAGGTTTCGGAGCATGTAGCGAATTCTGCCGGCACCGTCCACGGAATAGAGACGGCACAGTGAAATCTGAGAAGAAAAATGCCTCGGTCAGCTATGGAAATGAGGGGTTTGGGTCAAGGTCACCACGTTAACCTACGTGCACCTACATTTTTCTGGCATTTTCTGACCTAAAGAAAATGCCAGCAAATGCCAGCGCAACAAGACACCCCCCCCCCCCCCCCCCCCCCCCCCCCCCCCCCCCCCCTTTTCGTTGTTTTTTTAATCTGCCAGTCTCAACTCCCTTTTTAGTCCCCGATCCGAAGGTTCGGGGAGCTATTGTTTTTGTCTGGTCCGTCCGTCCGGTGTCCGGCGTGCCTCCGTCCGTACAATGTAGGATTCCTGCTATGACCAATGATGGCACAATATAGGATTCCTGCTATGACCAGTGATGGTACTATAGGATTCCTGCTATGACCAATGATGGTACAATATAGGATTCCTGCTATGACCAATGATGGCACAATATAGGATTCCTGCTATGACCGGTGGTGGTACTATAGGATTCCTGCTATGACCAGTGATGGTACTATAGGATTCCTGCTATGACCAGTGATGGTACAATATAGGATTCCTGCTATGACCAATGATGGCACAATATAGGATTCCTGCTATGACCGGTGATGGTACTATATGATTCCTGCTATGACCAGTGATGGTACAATATAGGATTCCTGCTATGACCAGTGATGGTACTATAGGATTCCTGCTATGACCAGTGATGGTACAATATAGGATTCCTGCTATGACCAATGATGGCACAATATAGGATTCCTGCTATGACCGGTGATGGTACTATATGATTCCTGCTATGACCAGTGATGGTACTATAGGATTCCTGCTATGACCAATGATGGTACAATATAGGATTCCTGCTATGACCGGTGATGGTACTATAGGATTCCTGCTATGACCGGTGATGGTACTATAGGATTCCTGCTATGACCGGTGATGGTACTATAGGATTCCTGCTATGACCAGTGATGGTACTATAGGATTCCTGCTATGACCAGTGATGGTACTATATAGGATTCCTGCTATGACCAGTGATGGTACTATATAGGATTCCTGCTATGACCAATGATGGCACAATATAGGATTCATGCTATGACCAGTCATGGTACTATAGGATTCCTGCTATGACCAGTGATGGTACTATATACGATTCCTGCTATGACCAGTGATGGTACTATATATGATTCCCGCTATGACCAGTGATGGTACTATATAGGATTCCTGCTATGACCAGTGATGGTACTATAGGATTCCTGCTATGACCAGTGATGGTACTATAGGATTCCTGCTATGACCAGTGATGGTACTATAGGATTCCTGCTATGACCAGTGATGGTACTATATAGGATTCCTGCTATGACCAGTGATGGTACTATATAGGATTCCTGCTATGACCAGTGATGGTACTATATAGGATTCCTGCTATGACCAGTGATGGTACTATATAGGATTCCTGCTATGACCAGTGATGGTACTATATAGGATTCCTGCTATGACCAGTGATGGTACTATATAGGATTCCTGCTATGACCAGTGATGGTACTATAGGATTCCTGATATGACCAGTGATGGTACTATAGGATTCCTGCTATGACCAGTGATGGTACTATATAGGATTCCTGCTATGACCAGTGATGGTACTATATATGATTCCCGCTATGACCAGTGATGGTACTATATAGGATTCCTGCTATGACCAGTGATGGTACTATAGGATTCCTGCTATGACCAGTGATGGTACTATATAGGATTCGCGCTATGACCAGTAATAGCAGAGGAGGAAGCTGCTAGCCTGGAGGGCTGGGCTAAAGTTTGTCAGGCCTAAATAGTGGAGATGCCTTGCCCAGGGGAACATCACCACCACTCTAGGACAAAAAAACTACCTTACATAGGTGGAGTTGGAGAAGTATCCCCCCATGGCAAACTCAGTGATCCAGACAGCCAGTGCAAAGTGCTCCTAGTGTGAGAATGATGATGAGGGCATATAGGCCTGCCCCTCGCACGCCACCATCTGTGGGAAGATAGAGTCTCTATCTTCAAGCCCTCTGGTGGCTGAAGAGGCCGATGCGTGAAGAGCAGGTTCTGTTGCAGACAACAGCTGGAGCTGCTGGGGCCGGAGCTGCTGGGGCCTGGGCTGTGGACCTTTCCTTCCGTCTCAGACGTTTCTCATTGGCGGTGCAACTTCTTTCTTCTTCCAAAGTTCTGCTGTCTCTTTGGATGGTGTGGCGCCATTTGTGTGACGATCTGCAGCCTCCTGCTGCAAGGTTTGAACCTGGACCCCAACCAAGGACAGCTGCTCCTTCAGCTGGTCTTTGTACCGTTTCCTCGGGGTGCCTCGGTCACGTGTCCCTTCCCTTAGTTCTCCAAAGAAAATGGATTCTGGCTTTCGAGAGTCCTCCATCCTTGCAACATTGAGAGTAAGGCCGGGTTCACATTAGACGCGTAAGTTCCGTACGGAAAACCCTACATAAGTGGAAGAAAGAAGGATAAAAGTTTACGCATATGGGGAAATTCGGACACGTGCGCAAATCTTTTTCCTTCTTTGTTTTACTTATTTATGGATTGCGTGCGGGTTTCCGCATGGAATATCCGCTTATGTGTGTACACGGCCTTAGAGGTCACTAAATTATTAATGTCAAGCAATCCTGGATTGTCGATGGTAACAAATATATTCTTCATAATCCAAAGTAATGTTAAAACCTTCACATGAGATCAACATTAACAATAACAGACAATGAGGTCAGCATTAACAATAACAGTCTCCTCCAATGTCTCCTACAACAGGTCAGAACTTCTTGCTCATCTTGTGCTTCATCAACAGACAATCGGTTTGAACTAGACTGGGCATACCCCAGGCGTGGTGCTATGTTTGGCTTATTGTTTATGCGCATTCAATATCTGTGTGTTTAATTATGTTTGTAAAATGGGAAAACATTTTCAATAAAAACACACAACAGACAATTATCACAAGGCACGACGTGATCGTTGTCGTTTTCCCCTTGTGCCGTGAATCGATGTTACTTCTATCTTTCTTGTCTATCTTTTGTCCCTCATTCGCTCATCATGAGGACATCAGGTGAGGGAGGCTCTGCCAGCTGCTGCTGAGGCATGAGTCACAAAGAATGAATTCTACAGCTCAGAAGTCGATAATATCGTGGTTATTAGTCTCAAGTGAATAGGTCTTACACCCTTAATCAATGTACTGTGAAGGGTTGGGGCGGGAATAGGGGAAGCCATTTTAGAGACCTTTGAGATGAGCGATGACGTAAATCAATTAAGGTGTTGTTTATTACATGGGAAAAGTATTTTGGACATATTTTCTCTATAACCAAACATACACACACAAACTTACATACTGACACAAAATCTTGAAAAACCTGAAAGGCAGAGGTCCAGGGGCCCCCTTGTCCTCGGGAGGGTCCAGGGGCAGCATTCTTGTTGGGGTGATTGAGAGGGGGGCAGGGGGAGTGCCATATAAACACTGAAGGGAAAAACCAAGTTCAAATGGATTTGACAAGCTGTCCTTGGAGCAAAGTACCAAGCTAAGGCATGAACATGGGCAGACGACATTGCAACTGGAAATGACAATCCAATGCTCCTCAATTTTGTAGAGCCCACTGTGAAAAACTGAATTCTGTCATTTAGCCCGCATAGAAGGTCCCATGTGTCTGTCTGTCTGCTTTTTAATTTTTTTTTATCCGCGTGTATGTTTCTTTGTGTGCGAGTCTTAATGTCTCTGTGTAAAGAGGATCTCACACCAAAGGCATGCTTTAAGTCCATTTGAACGTACAATGTCTCTGTGTAAAGAGGATCTCACACCAAAGGCATGCTTTAAGTCCATTTGAACGTACAATGTCTCTGTGTAAAGAGGATCTCACACCAAAGGCATGCTTTAAGTCCATTTGAACGTACAATGTCTCTGTGTAAAGAGGATCTCACACCAAAGGCATGCTTTAAGTCCATTTGAACGTACAATGTCTCTGTGTAAAGAGGATCTCACACCAAAGGCATGCTTTAAGTCCATTTGAACGTGCAATGTCTCTGTGTAAAGAGGATCTCACACCAAAGGCATGCTTTAAGTCCATTTGAACGTGCAATGTCTCTGTGTAAAGAGGATCTCACACCAAAGGCATGCTTTAAGTCCATTTGAACGTACAATGTCTCTGTGTAAAGAGGATCTCACACCAAAGGCATGCTTTAAGTCCATTTGAACGTGCAATGTCTCTGTGTAAAGAGGATCTCACACCAAAGGCATGCTTTAAGTCCATTTGAACGTACAATGTCTCTGTGTAAAGAGGATCTCACACCAAAGGCATGCTTTAAGTCCATTTGAACGTACAATGTCTCTGTGTAAAGAGGATCTCACACCAAAGGCATGCTTTAAGTCCATTTGAACGTGCAATGTCTCTGTGTAAAGAGGATCTCACACCAAAGGCATGCTTTAAGTCCATTTGAACGTGCAATGTCTCTGTGTAAAGAGGATCTCACACCAAAGGCATGCTTTAAGTCCATTTGAACGTGCAATGTCTCTGTGTAAAGAGGATCTCACACCAAAGGCATGCTTTAAGTCCATTTGAACGTGCAATGTCTCTGTGTAAAGAGGATCTCACACCAAAGGCATGCTTTAAGTCCATTTGAACGTACAATGTCTCTGTGTAAAGAGGATCTCACACCAAAGGCATGCTTTAAGTCCATTTGAACGTGCAATGTCTCTGTGTAAAGAGGATCTCACACCAAAGGCATGCTTTAAGTCCATTTGAACGTGCAATGTCTCTGTGTAAAGAGGATCTCACACCAAAGGCATGCTTTAAGTCCATTTGAACGTGCAATGTCTCTGTGTAAAGAGGATCTCACACCAAAGGCATGCTTTAAGTCCATTTGAACGTGCAATTTAACAGGAATATTTGTGTCAGTGCCTTTGTTCATCTTTGTTTTGTTGTTGTACATCAAATATGACCCATCGTAATGGGCCAAGGCCTCCACAATTAAAATATTCCGATTTCTGACTTCCGATCAGTCTCTACCTGGGGTGGGGTAAGGGATGAGGGTGGGTGGGTGAAGGGGTGGTAGGTGGAAGTGAGTGTGTGCGTGTGTGTGTGGGGGGGGGGGGGGGGTAGGAGGGGGGTAGGTTGGAAGGGGAGGTGAATGACTTTACTAGAAAGCAGATCAGGTTCCTTACAACTACCGGAAGTCAAATCTGGAAGAAGAAAAGAATGAAAGAAAGAAAGAATAAAAAGGAGACATAGTATGGACTATGGAGCAGTGAAAAAAACCTTCCTTCGCCTCCCTCTCCCCCTCACCTCGCCTCATTTTCTGCATTTATTTAACAGATTGTAAAACATTATAAATCAACTTTTCAGTGACCCAAACTCCATCCCCCTCTCTCTGATATCTCCCCCCTCTCACTCTCTCTCTTTCTCTCACTGCTCTATATAGCCTCATTCATCTCCTTTTCAAACTCAAGTTTTGCTATCATTTTTGCTAGTCGTTCAAACCAGAATACAAACAAACCTAAACTCTCTCTCTCTCTCTCTCTCTCTCTCTCTCTCTCTCTCTCTCTCTCTCTCTCTCTCTCTCTCTCTCTTTCTATGTCAGTGTCTGTGTCTGTCTGTGTCTGTCTCTCTCTCTCTCTGACTCTCTGTCCGTCTGTATGTCTGTGTCTCCCCCCCCCCCCCCTCCCCTAGGCCCTCTCTCTCAGCACAATGGTAATCTCACGCCTCATCACCTCCCATCTGTGTCTGGTTGCTGCATACCATTGATGCTTTACGTCCACAGAGAGCGAGAGAGAGAGAGAGCGAGAGAGAGAGAGAGAGAGAGAGAGAGAGAGAGAGAGAGAGAGAGAGAGAGAGAGGAGGGGGGAGAGAGAAAGAGGAAGGGGGGGGGGGGGGGTAGACAGACAGGAAGAACGAAAAGACAGTGCTTTTTGTTAGTCCCCGAGCCGAAGGTTCGGGGAGCTATTGTTTCTGTCTGATCCGTCCGGCGTGCCTCCGGCGTGCCTCCGTCCGTCCGGCTATTCGTCCGTTTTTCTCAAACACTATTCAGTCTATCATCATCAAATTTGGTATACTAGTTTGCCAAAATGCAAGCTATCCACTGATGTATTTAGTTTTACATTAAGGTCAAGGTCGCGCCAGTTACGGGGTTCAAACCCCAAAACACATAATCGCTAATATCTCGCGAAGTGTTGCATGTATTTCAATGCAGTTTTTTTCACAACATTTCTTGATGAATGGTCTATAACACAGTTGTCATGAATTGTTCTGTGCGCTCGTGTGCGCATGATCGCGCGCGCTCAAATCACGGGTCCGAACCCCAAGGCTATATATAAAAAACTATTCAGTTACGTGCTCTTTTGATGCGTTTTTGTGTAAGTACGTTTTCTTTTGATATCTGCCGCTTCGCCTGTTCATGGGATAAGCCCGCTGTACCCTAGGCCCTTTGTGTCACAGGCCCGATATGTCCACTTTCCGGCCGTCCATCCGTCCGTGCGTGCGTCCTGTTTTCAGTTCTCAATGGTCTCCCCGCTGAGGAGCTCGGCGATGCCGCGAGGGGACTTTGCAGCCGCTCGGCGTTGCACTTGTTTTATTTTCTTTCTTTCGTGGTATGTGCTTACTAGTTCTGTGTCAATAATTCCTTTGATGGTTTTACGACAAATAAAAGAGTTTGAGTTTGAGTTTGAGTTTTTCAGACAGACAGACAGATTTATGCCCTTAGGAAGTTAGGGAAGGTAGTTGTTCTTTTATCCCGTAATCCTTGGGAGTGATGTCAGGGCCAGTAACTGGCCTTCATTGCTCGTAGTAACCTCCCCACCACACTAGGTGGCCTCCCTTTACAGTTAGTTCACCGTTGGGAAAAGGAGGAAATAAATAGAGAAAAGAGAAAGGAGAAAAGTTTAATAACAAAGATTAGAAGGCACGCATGCACGCACACACACACACACACACACACACACACACACACAGAGACACACACACTCACACAGACAGACACACACAGACATACAGACACACACACACACACAGACACACACACACACACACACACACACACACACACACACACACACACACAGAGACAGACAGACACACACACACAGACACACACACACACACACACAGACACAGACACATACACTCACACAGACAGACACACACACACACACAGACAGACAGACAGACAGACAGAGAGAGAGAGAGAGAGAGAGAGAGAGAGAGAGAGAGAGAGAGAGAGAGAGAGAGAGAGAGAGAGAGAGAGAGAGAGAGAGAGAGAGAGAGAGAGAGACAGAGAGAGACAGACAGACACACACACACACACACACACACACACACACACACACACACACACACACACACAGACAGACAGACACACACACACACAGACAGACAGACCCCCCCCCCCAGACCCCCCCCCCCCCCCCGACCCACCCCCCCCCCCTTACCTTGCAGCAGTATGGCCTGGGTGTGGGCGTCAGGTCCAGTGGTGAATGTGAACCCAGCATACCCCCACCCCCTAGACCCCCCCCCCAGACACCCCCCCCCCCCCCTTACCTTGTAGCAGGATGGCCGGGGTGTGGGCGTCAGGCCCAGTGGTGAAGGTGAACCCAGCCTACCCCCCCCACCCCTAGACCCCCCCCCCCCCGCCCCTGACCCCCCCCCCCCTTACCTTGTAGCAGGATGGCCGGGGTGTGGGCGTCAGGTCCAGTGGTGAAGGTGAACCCAGCCTGGTGGCTGTCTGTGGCGTTGAGGGCCTGAACCAAGTCCACCACATGGCGAGGAGCAGGAGGAGGAGGAGAGGGGGATGACACACTGAACCCTGAACACAACATCCATCAATCAATCAATCAACCAGTCAGTTATTGTTGAATAAAAAACACACGTTTAAACCAATCAATCAATCAATCAGTCAGTCAGTTAAGCAATCAATCAATCAATCAGTCAGTTAATAAATAAATAAATCAGTCAGTTAATCAATCAATCAATCAATCAATCAATCAGTCAGTTAATCAATCAATCAGTCAGTTAATCAATCAATCAATCAATCACTTAAGCAATCAATCAATCAATCAATATATAATTCAATCTATCAGTCAGTCAGTTAATCAATCAATGAGTCAGTCAGTTAATCAATCAATGAGTCAGTCAGTCAATCAATCAATAAATCCGTCAATCAATCAATCAGTCAGTCGGTCAATCAATCAATCAATCAATCAATCAGTCTGTCAGTCAATTACGTGGAAGTCCTGCAGCCAGTCCACCACATGCGGCTAGAAGGAGGTGGAGGGGGAGTCGGGACACACTGAACCCTGAACACAGCATGCACAGAGGCAACATGAACAGCTGTAACAAATGTGGAGAATGAAAAAGACAGACTGAAAAAAAAGTGTAAAATAGAAGAAAAGTGAAAGAAAGAGAGAGAGACAGAGAGAGAGAAAGAGACAGAGAGAGAGAGACAGAGAGAGAGAGGGAGGGAGAGAGAGAGAGAGAGGGAGAGAGAGAGAGGGAGGGAGAGCGAGAGTGAGATAGAGAGACAGAAAAAGACAGAGTGAGCGAGAGGGCACAGGTCTGACTTCCCCCTTCTACACACTTTGCTTGAACTACAAGTTGTGACAGCGTAAAATGTAACAACGGCGCAAAATGTAACAATTGTTACATTTTGCGCTAGGCGCCCACCTTTTGACGAAATTAGCCAAAAAAATGGCAGTTTTTCGTCATAACAGATCAAATCGAAGTAACATCTTCAAGGAGTTGATGAATTTGTCTTCATCATAATATACCAAATCGAAAGATAAAAAAAAAGTCTACATCTAAATTTCCAAATGTTTGTTTGCTTGCTTGTTTGTTTCACTCGTTCTTTATTCGATTTAGCATTATTACGTATTATTACAAGGTGCAAAGTAAGCCTGAGATGCACTCTATTCCAGATGTAAAAAAATGTCTTTGCCATAAAAAACATTAATCTTCTTCACATTTAGATAAAAACGATAAATATGGGATGACTGAAGAAACCTTGAAAGAAACAAGCTACAATTTTTAGCAGTTTTTAACCTGCGGCCAAAGCTAAATCAACTTGTGGTTAACAGGGGATAGCCCATTACAGCACGTTAAGCAGAGCTTAACAACTTAATATTCAGATGATATGGGTGCTCATGGAAGTGCGTCATAATAGTCAGCATTTTGACAACCTAGTATGTTTTCTTTATTGCATCCGCATTTTCATTGTTGCTTATAAACTCCCCAACATTACACCTAAGGCATTTTGTCACAGTATCAACTAAATTTGACTCGCGACACTCTAGACCTTGAAAGGCTATGGCCGTAGTATTGTTAAAAGCAAACTTTATAAACCCAACATTGACTCCAAATAGGACACAGCCCACCTGAGTCTTTATTGCGTGCCAAAATGACAAATGACAAATGATTTATTATTTCAGACACCCCAATGGGGGTACAAGAAAATACAATCAAAAGGAAATAAAGGTTTTACGCCCTCTTTGGCCTTTCGGCCATACAATCAAAAACAATGCGCGTGCCCCTTTATACTCAAAAAGCGAACTTGGGCCAGGGATCACATTTGGGGTAGCTTACAAGTAGCTGTGTTTAAAGACCGACCTCATGACGTCTTTTCATGCAATTAACTGTCAGTGAAATTTGATAAGATTCTTATTGTGTGACATTCAAGCCATGCCTTTCAACCATGGGTATTTCGCTTCATATTGTTGTCAGCGTTTTTGTGTTGTTGTTTTTCCGGGGGGGGGGGGGGGGGGGGGGGGGGGGGGGTAAGTTTCGGCGGCGTGCGAGAGAGAGAGAGAGAGAGAGAGAGAGAGAGAGAGAGAGAGAGAGAGAGAGAGAGAGAGAGAGAGAGAGAGAGAGAGAGAGACAGAGAGAGAGACAGAGAGAGAGAGAGAGAGAGAGAGAGAGAGAGAGAGAGAGAGAGAGAGAGAGAGAGAGAGAGAGAGAGAGAGAGAGAGAGAGAGAGAGAGAGAGAGAGAGAGAGAGAGAGAGAGAGAGAGAGAGAGAGAGAGAGAGAGAGAGAGAGAGAGAGAGAGAGATATTCGAAGGAAAATAATGATAAATACAGTTCAGAAAATATCGTAGCTGTGATTTGTTACATCCATAAACACAACAGTAATTCGGCATTGTTCAGGCGGAAAAAAAACCGCTGTACCCAAGAAGAAAGCAAGAAAGAAATAACACACGAAAGAAACAAATCAATGAAACAACTTGCATACTTTGCACCTTGTAATAATAAGTAATAATGCTAAATCGAATAAAGAACGAGTGAAACAAACAAGCAAGCAAACAAACATTTGGAAATTTAGATGTAGACTTTTTTTTTTTATCTTTCGATTTGGTATATTATGATGAAGACAAATTCATCAACTCCTTGAAGATTTTACTTCGATTTGATCTGTAATGACGAAAAACTCTGCCATTTTTTTGGGGCTAATTTCGTCAAAAGGTGGGCGCCTAGCGCAAAATGTAACAATTGTTACATTTTGCGCGGGCAGCCCGCGCAAAATGTAACAAAATCGAACATTGTTACATTTTGCGCGGGCAGCCCGCGCAAAATGTAACAATTGTTACATTTTGCGCCGTTGTTACATTTTACGCTGTCACACAAGTACTAAAGGCCGGACAAAAAGCACAGCTTCCCCATCTCATCTCTCTCTCTCTCTCTCTCTCTCTCCCCCCTCTCTCTCCCTCCCTCCCCTCCCCCTCTCTCTCTCTCTCTCTCTCTCTCTCTCTCTCTCTCTCTCTCTCTCTCTCTCTCTCTCTCTCTCTCTCTTCTCTCTCTCTCTCTCTCTCTCTCTCTCTCTCTCTCTCTCTCTCTCTCTCTCTCTCTCTCTCTCTCTCTCTTTCTTCCCCCTCTCTCTCTGTCTCTCTCTTTCTCTCTGTCTCTCTCTCTCTCTCTCTCTTCCGTAGTGGTCTCTCTCTCTCTCACTCTCTCTCTCTCTCTCTCTCTCTCTCTCTCTCTCTCTCTCCCCTCTCCCCTCTCTCTCTCCCCCCCCCTCTCTCTCTCCCCCTCTCTCTGTGCATCAGAGGAATGCACGAACATAGCGCAGCTCCTCATCATAATAGTAAAGCGTTGTCTTATGACAGTTTACTGCGCTGCCTCAGACAACAAGAGGTTGGCCCAGATAGTTTGGAACGAGGACATCCCGCTATCGCTACGTATCGATAACACTACCAAGATAAATCAGCACGACTTTCACTACGTATCGATAACACTACTGGACTAAATCACTACGGCAACTAAGGGTTAGGGTTAGGTTAGGAATAGGGTTAGGTTAGGAAAAGGGGTTGGGTTAGGGTTAGGGTAGGCGCTGCGCTTGCGGCGACGCTCTCTCCAGGGGAGGGCAGCCCGAATTTCACAGATAAGTCTCTGTGACTTGAATATTCCAAAATACCAAATACCAGGAATAGGGCTAGGGTTAGTCTGTCGGAATTCAAACTGACAGATTGGCACAGTCGTCATTTATTTTTCTCTATGGACCGTAGTGGTAACAACGGGTAGTTCTTTCGATACGTGGCGATAGCGCTACGCACCTTTTGGAACCCAATTATTGTTGTATGTTTCGAAGAAGAAGAAGAAGAAGAAGAAAAAGGATGAAAAAAAGAAGAAGAAAGATGAGAAAAAGGAAGAGGAATAAGAAGAAGGAGAAGAAGGAGGAGGAGGACAACGAGGAGGAGGAGGAGGAGGAGAAGGAGGAGGAGAAGAAGAAAAAGAAGAAGAAGAGAGAGAGAGGAGGTGGGATGAGGGATAGAGGGAGAGAGACAGAAGACAGACACACACAGCATGGAGACAGACACACACAGCATGGAGACAGA
>CM065694.1:56968419-56978419 GCA_017654935.2 Phymorhynchus buccinoides | reverse complement strand
CTGTCTCAGTCTCTCTGTCTGACTGTCTGACTATCTGTCTCTGTCTATCTGTCTCAGTCTCTCTGTCTGACTGTTTGTCTGTCTGTCTGCCTGTCTCTCCAATCTTTAGACCTACCCAAAGAGCCGGAAGCGTGAGACAAGTCTCTCTCTCTCTCTCTCTCTCTCTCTCTCTCTCTCTCTCTCTCTCTCTCTCTCTCTCTCTCTCTCTCTCTCTCTCTCTCTCGCTCGCTCTCGTAAAATAAAGTTTGAAGTTTGAAGTCTCTACGTCTCTAAGATATATTATATGCCACAAACGTTTCCTTCAGGTTTCATTCCTTTTACTGTATTGATTTGTCTTCTATTTTGAATGTACATTCCAAATGATGTTGCAGTTGATTGGCTAACTCGCAGATACTCTTTGGTGCAAAATTACATAAGTTTTGCTTATGTTTGTTGAACGTTTAATGTCTTAGTTAAAGATTATTGTTTTGATTTTTGTTCTTGCGCCCCTTCCCCTCTGGTCCCTTATGACACGGGCAACGGCCTATTCATTAAAATGGTTCGTTCGTTCGTCTGTCTCTCTCTCTCTCTCTCTCTCTCTCTCTCTCTCTCTCTCTCTCTCTCTCTCTCTCTCTCTCTCTCTCTCTCTCTCTCTCTCTCTCTCTCTCTCTACGCCCCCATGTTTAACCCCTAAGAGCCGGAAGTGTTAGACAAGGCGTGTGCAAGGCCATGTCTCTGTCTGTCTCTCTCTCTCTCTCTCTCTCTCTCTCTCTCTCTCTCTCTCTCTCTCTCTCTCTCTCTCTCTCTCTCTCTCTCTCTCTCTCTCTCTCTCTACGCCCCCATGTTTAACCCCTAAGAGCCGGAAGTGTTAGACAAGGCGTGTGCAAGGCCATGTCTATCTCTGCCTGTCTTTCTGTCTGTCTGTCTCTCTCTCTCTCTTTCTCCCCCCCCCTCTCTCTCTCTCTCTCTCTCTCTCTCTCTCTCTCTCTTTCTCTCTCTCGTTCCCTCTCGTAATATAGAGTATTCGAAGTTTGAAGTTTGAAGTCTCTACGTCCCCATGGTTAACCCCTAAGAGCCGGAAGTGTTCTACAAGGGCTGTGTAAGGCCAGCCGCAGAGAACTAAGCCCTCCTTGACAGTACCGGGGCTGATGCCAGACCAGATGGAGTGGGGGGAAACATTAAAAACAGGAAGGAAGCCAACACCTATCTGTTTAGCTTTTCACCCCAGTAAATTATGACTTAACCCTTTGTCTTCCGCTTCAGCCCACTAATCTTCCCAATGGCCGAGTTACAGAGTTTAGTGTGTCCTACACAGAAAGGCTCCTGTCTCTGTGTTCATAAACTGACACTGAAAACTGAACGTGTCTACCGTCCTATCTACTCTACGTAAACTGACATCGTTATAATATTTATCCTCACGAGTTTATCTCATTGCTCATCCTGTGCATTTAAAACAAGTCAATTGTAACTAATAAGCATACGTGTATGTGTGTTAAAAACTTGAGCTCGTAACTATTGGTCTGTAAAGATGTTTTCTGTTTTATGTCCAAATGATTCTTGTTTGTCCGTACAGAGCTCTGGTTGAAGCCGAGCTTAAGTAAGAAAAGGCATGCACATTGCAATGTATACCATTTGTTACGTGAGTGCAGCAAACTAACGTTTTAAATAAGAAAAGGCATGCACATTGCAATGTATACCATTTGTTACGTGAGTGCAGCAAACTAACGTTTTAACACATTTAAATGACCAACGCCAAAGAATACTCTCCAAAAGACTGTCTTGCTCAATGTTTCCTGTCTACAAGGTCTGTTTGTAGTCAAAAGTTCGTTTAGGTTTTTGCTTCGCCTCTACCACTCTGAGCATTACATTTTCATGATTTTTTAAATATTTATAGCTAATGCATAAAGAGGAAAAAGCCCATCTGGTGTAACGTGGTGCAAACAGGATCAGGACTGACATGGAGACATCCACTAGCTGCTAGACAAAGGTTCCCCAAGGACAATGGAACTGCAGGATCAAGGATGTGTGCTATGAAGAGAGGCCACGAAGGATCTGTGCTGGCATCCGCTACACACAGGAAACAAAGCATTCAGATACACACAGGAAACAAAGCATTCAGATACACACAGGAAACAAAGCATTCAGATACAACCAGGAGACAAAGCATTCAGATACAACCAGGAGACAAAGCATTCAGATACAACCAGGAGACAAAGCATTCAGATACAACCAGGAAACAAAGCATTCAGATACAACCAGGAAACAAAGCATTCAGATACAACCAGGAGACAAAGCATTCAGATACAACCAGGAGACAAAGCATTCAGATACAACCAGGAGACAAAGCATTCAGATACAACCAGGAGACAAAGCATTCAGATACAACCAGGAGACAAAGCATTCAGATACAACCAGGAGACAAAGCATTCAGATACAACCAGGAGACAAAGCATTCAGATACAACCAGGAGACAAAGCATTCAGATACAACCAGGAGACAAAGCATTCAGATACAACCAGGAGACAAAGCATTCAGATACAACCAGGAGACAAAGCATTCAGATACAACCAGGAAACAAAGCATTCAGATACAACCAGGAGACAAAGCATTCAGATACAACCAGGAGACAAAGCATTCAGATACAACCAGGAGACAAAGGAGCAGGAACGGATTATGATGGATCCCAGGATCACTGACAAAGGAGCAGGAACGGATTAGGATGGATCCCAGGATCACTGACAAAGGAGCAGGAACGGATTAGGATGGATCCCAGGATCACTGACAAAGGAGCAGGAACGGATTAGGATGGATCCCAGGATCACTGACAAAGGAGCAGGAACGGATTAGGATGGATCCCAGGATCACTGACAAAGGAGCAGGAACGGATTAGGATGGATCCCAGGATCACTGACAAAGGAGCAGGAACGGATTAGGATGGATCCCAGGAACACTGACAAAGGAGCAGGAACGGATTAGGATGGATCCCAGGAACACTGACAAAGGAGCAGGAACGGATTAGGATGGATCCCAGGATCACTGACAAAGGAGCAGGAACGGATTAGGATGGATCCCAGGAACACTGACAAAGGAGCGGGAACGGATTAGGATGGATCCCAGGAACACTGACAAAGGAGCGGGAACGGATTAGGATGGATCCCAGGATCAGTGACAAAGGAGCAGGAACGGATTAGGATGGATCCCAGGATCACTGACAAAGGAGCAGGAACGGATTAGGATGGATCCCAGGATCACTGACAAAGGAGCAGGAACAGATTAGGATGGATCCCAGGATCACTGACAAAGGAGCAGGACCGGATTAGGATGGATCCCAGGATCACCGACAAAGGAGCAGGAACGGATTAGGATGGATCCCAGGAACACTGACAAAGGAGCGGGACCGGATTAGGATGGATCCCAGGATCACTGACAAAGGTTCACTACATTCATCAATGGCTCAGACTTTCTCTGTTTTGAGACAACAAAGTAAACTGGATTTGGATTTGGATCTCTGCTCACCAAACCAGCAACAACTGAATACATCAGTCTTACCCCCTCTACCCCCGGGCACCTGAGCCTACCGACACCATGACGTTGACAATACATACTGAGCCTACCGACACCATGACGTTGACAATACATACTGAGCCTACCGACACCATGACGTTGACAATAAATACTGAGCCTACCGACACCATGACGTCGACAATAAATACTGAGCCTACTGACACAATGACGTCGACAATACATACTGAGCCTACTGACACAATGACGTCGACAATAAATACTGAGCCTACTGACACAATGACGTCGACAATACATACTGAGCCTACTGACACAGTGACGTTGACAATACATACTGAGCCTACTGACACAATGACGTCGACAATACATACTGAGCCTACTGACACCATGACGTTGACAATAAATACTGAGCCTACTGACACAATGACGTCGACAATAATTAAATACTTGAAACGAGCCTACACAAAGGTACGGTACATTAAAAAAAAAGATTTAAAACTTCCTCACAAAAAAGGATATTTTCAATGAAACATTACAACAAACACACTTTTTATTGTTTGGATGCAATTTAAAACTGTATCACAGATCTCCTGTTCTATGACCTTTACAACATCCAGGGCATTAGTGCTGATAAACTGACTGGTTCCTAATGGAAACAAACGGTGACCACTCACTCACTTGGATGTTCAACAGCATTGTTGTGTTTACATTTCAATGAAGTACAGGGTAAACTGACGATGCATGCATAGAATTGCATTAGAAAGTCAAATACTTAACAGACATTGAAAACATTATGGAAGTACTTTGGAGAGAGAGAGAGAGAGAGAGAGAGAGAGAGAGAGAGAGAGAGAGAGAGAGAGAGAGAGAGAGAGAGAGAGAGAGAGAGAGAGAGAGAGAGAGAGAGAGAGAGAGAGAGAGAGAGAGAGAGAGAGAGAGAGGAGAGAGAGAGAGAGAGAGAGAGAGAGAGAGAGGGGGAGAGAGAGAGAGAGAGAGAGAGAGAGAGAGAGAGAGAGAGAGAGAGAGAGAGAGAGAGAGAGAGAGAGAGAGAGAGAGAGAGGGAGAGAGAGAGAGAGAGAGAGAGAGAGAGAGAGAGAGAGAGAGAGAGAGAGAGAGAGAGAGAGAGAGAGAGAGAGAGAGAGAGAGGAGAGAGAGAGAGAGAGAGAGAGAGAGAGAGAGAGAGAGAGAGAGAGAGAGAGAGAGAGAGAGAGAGAGAGAGAGAGAGAGAGAGAGAGAGAGAGAGAGAGAGAGAGAGAGAGAGAGAGAGAGAGAGAGAGAGAGAGAGAGAGAGAGAGAGAGAGAGAGAGAGAGAGAGAGAGAGAGAGAGAGAGAGAGAGAGAGAGAGAGAGAGAGAGAGAGAGAGGGTACTGATTTCCCCCCAATGTACTTATGGAACTGACCAAAGAAACTAGGAATTCTGAGCTATAAAACTAATATCTTCTTACATCTACACACTAATCACTTTCGCCATAATTTTCAAACAAAAAAGAACAACGAACTCGATCAGTTATTTCACTTTTACCATTAGACATTAACTCACCACGTTCCACACATCACCGTATTCAACCGAACAACAATTAATCAGTATGTACGCTCTAAACTATAACAAAACACTTTGGTGATAGATGGGGAAAAAAACATTCTGGAAGTTTTTCCCTTCGGCTTTTCGTACCAGCCACTGTCACAATATGATTTGTTGGAACGTGTGAGTAGAAAGGTAGGCCTAGGGGCGGGATTAACCACGCAATAAAAGACGATGCCGACTCATTCAGTAGACAACACTCCTCTGTCACATTCTGTACAACTCGTCACGGATTTTCCCTTCAATGTGTGGGGTGTGTGAGGTCATAGTATACATAAAAAGACTTCTCCAAACACCACATCACCGTTCTCTGCCACTCAATGAATGCACCGATTGTCTGCAAGAAGCGGCGGAAACAGAGACATAGAGAGAGAGAGAGAGAGAGAAATAAGAGGAAGAAGAAGAAGAAGAGTGGTGGGCCTCACCACACACAGTCACAATCACAGTCGCAGACACACACACACACAGCCACTTGTTGCATTGGCACCACTAGGCCTTCAGAAGAGCAGGCTGGCGCATCTTTAGCCCTCACACTGAGAGAGAGAGAGAGAGAGAGAGAGAGAGAGAGAGAGAGAGAGAGAGAGAGAGAGAGAGAGAGAGAGAGAGAGAGAGAGAGAGAGAGAGAGAGAGAGTTGGACCGCAGAGAACCACCATTGGCTGGGTAAACGGGAAAACCCCTTTCACTCTCTGCACAGACTATAGGGGATGGAAGGAAGGAAATAAGAGAGAAGAAGAAGAAGAAGAAGAAGGGAGAGATAGACAGAGGGAGGAGCTAAAGGCCCATTCACACACGCCTGTTTCTTTCCTCACACTGTCTTCACGATGAAGAACGAGGGGGAGGCGGGCAGGAAGCCGGGTGCTAAGAATAGCGGTGAGGTAACGGCGCCCTCAGCAGCGAGTCAGGGCTTGTCTGCTATGCACCAACAAGACTGAATACACAAAGAGCTGGCAGTCCGCGGCTGACTGAAGCCGGGTACCCTCCTTTTCACCTACACTACAAGTGGGGATCATCGTGAACTCACTCACTGCCTACTGTTACCATACTTAGCACTTTCCCTCCTTCCACATTTTCACCTTCCAGGTGGGGTGTAAGAAAGTTGGCTTCATTCTTCGCAAGGTTTGTAGGCTGCGAAGTAATCACTCTTTGTGACATTTAGGCTGTTTGGTTATATTCAGGGCTTTGCCGCTATGTACAGCTATGGCATGGGAGGGAAGAGGGCCGGGGTGAGGGGGGTCGAGGGTAGATGAGACGAAGTGGAGAAGGAGGGGGAGAAGGAGGAGAAACAGGAAAATGTAATAGAGGAGCAGCAATAGAAAGGTAAGAACTAAAAAGACAGAGGGAGAGAGGAAATGAAACAACTGAAAGAGGAGAAAAGAGGGTAGAAAGAAAGAAGAATGAGAGAGCTAAAAACGAGTCTAAAAAAGAAGAAAGAAAAAGGAGGAGACGGCAATGAAGAAGAAGAAGAAGAAGAAGGGGTTACATGTCTATGTGTCCACGTGTCTGTGTGTCCACGTGTCTATGTGCCCACGTGTCTATGTGTCGACGTAAGGAAGAAAAGTCAAGATGAAGTCTTAAGAAGAAGAAAAGTCAACAAAAAAGAAGAAGAAGAAGAAGTATAAGTAGAAGTAGAAGAAGAAGTAGAGGTAGAAGAAGAGAGAAAAAAAGTCAACAGAGAAGAAGAAGAAGAAGAAGAACAAGAATAATAATAATAATAATAATAATAATAAGAACAAGAAGAAGAAGAAGTAGAGGTAGAAGAAGAGAAAAAAAAGTCAACGAAGAAGAAGAAGAAGAAGAAGAAGAAGAAGAAGAAGAAGAAGAAGAAGAAGAAGAAAAAAAAGAAGAAGAAAAGGAGGGAAAAGAGCAAGAGGAGGAAGGGAAGAGGGGGGGGGGGGCACACAAATAAACGAGAAAAGAAGACGAGGATGAAGAAACAATAACATTAAAAATAGAAACTGACTTTGAAGAAGAAGAAGAAGAAGAAAGAAGAAGAGAAGAAGAAGAAGAAGAAGAAGAAGAAGAAGAAGAAGAAGAAGAAGAAGAAGAAGAAGAAGAAGAAGAAGAAGAAGAAGGAGGAGGAGGAGAAGAAGGAGGAGGAGGAGGAGAAGAAGATATTCAAAGTCAACAGAGAAGAGGAAGAGGCAGAAGAAGAAGAATAAAAGAGGTACAGTATTATGTAGTACAACTCGATAGCTTTCTTTTTATTTGGCTCCAGTCACACTTTACATACTTTCTGCGACCTTTTCTCCCTTATATTTACCCATACTCACTATTTTTTACTATGCCCCCTCTCTCTCTCCCTCTCTCTCTCTCCCTCTCTCTCCCTCTCCCTCCCTCCCCTCTCTCTCTCTCTCTCTCTCTCTCACTCTCTCTCTCTCTCCCCCTCTCTCCTCTCTCTCCCCCCCCCTCTCTCTCTCTCTCTCCCCCCCCCCTCTCTCTCTCTCCCCCCCTCCTCCCTCTCTCTCTCTCCCCCTCCCTCCCCCTCCTCTCTCTCTCTCTCTCTCTCTCCCTCCCTCTCTCCCTCCCTCTCTCTCTCTCCCTCTCTCTCTCTCTCTCTCTCTCTCCCTCCCCCCCTCTCTCTCTCTCTCTCTCTCTCTCTCTCTCTCCCTCCCCCCCCCCCCCACCCCCCCCCACCCCCCCCCCCCCCCCCCCCCCCCCCTCTCTCTCTCTCTCTCTCTCTCTCTCTCTCTCTCGTCTGGCACTGACAGAGTGTGTAAAGAGCACGTGCGTGGCGCGAGGAAGCATCCAGCAGTGTCAAGGCTGCATTGTCCCACTTTTACTTTATTATCTTCTTGAGTGGAGAGGTAAAAAAAGAAACCTGCAAAAAAACAGCAGGGCGAGTTGCGCAGACGTAGCGTTTCTACACCAATGAAGCGCTCTACGAAGCAGCATCCTATGCAACAGAGACAAAATGTAAACTTTGTGGTTAATAAACTATCTTATTCTTTGAGCTAATGGTTTGGTAAATATATGAGCACTAATTATGTTTTATGTATTAAAAACAATTAATAAAATTGTTATTTATAAGTGATCCTCTCGCATATACATAACATATTCACGTCTTTCATAACGCTTATCCAATGCCTCTTCCTTTTTTTCTTCTTTTTTTTCTTCTCTTTTTTTGCTTTGTTTTTTGTTTTGCTTTGCTTTTTGTTTTTTGTGTGTTTTTTGCTTTGTTTGTTGGTTTTTTCTTCTTCTTCTTTTCCCCTCCTCTTATTATTCTATTTCTATATCTGTATTGAATGAGTTATTCACTGCATAATTTATTTATTGCTCATCTGTCTGTCTTTATCAAGTTAAAAAAAAGAAGGAATGGATGTATGCTAATATGTAAATTGTATGTATATGTTTGCTTGTGTTTGATTCATTCGTTTATTAAAAAATTTAAAAAAAAAATGTAAACTTTATTTTTCGAAAAAAAAAGATTTTGTTTATATATCAACAACACTACTGCTTTCTTGTTTACATAGCAATCGCTGGGTAGGCAAGGTGTAAATAAACAAATGTCAACAGAAGGTGTTCAGAGAAAAAAACTTTCCCAATCAAGCGCGGCCTCCTTACACTCTAAGTGGCTTGGCTGCACCGTCATGACTCCTAAAAGACCCTCTGCTGTCAGCATCTTAATTTAAAATAAAAAGCAAAAAAACAAACAAACAAAAAACAATAATCAGAACAGTGGTATTAATAGTCATGGAAAAAGAAGAAGAAAACAACCAGAGAGTTTTGACATTGTACCTGATCTAACATTGTAAAAACAAAAACACCGTTTTGCAACGTGGATGACATGTGGTATCATGTGGACACGGATGACATGTGGTATCATGTGGCAATTGTTCGGGCCAAACGGCCTGGCAGGGGCGGATCAGTCAGCCCAACACGGATGACATGTGATATCATGTGGCAATTGTTCGGGCCAAACGGCCTGGCAGGGGCGGATCAGTCAGCCCAACACGGATGACATGTGATATCATGTGGCAATTGTTCGGGCCAAACGGCCTGGCAGGGGCGGATCAGTCAGCCCAACACGGATGACATGTGGTATCATGTGGCAATTGTTCGGGCCAAACGGCCTGGCAGGGGCGGATCAGTCAGCCCAACACGGATGACATGTGATATCATGTGGTAATTGTTCGGGCCAAACGGCCTGGCAGGGGCGGATCAGTCAGCCCACAGGCGGGTGGTTCCAATGACTGGCTTGGGGAGTGTGGGTGTGGGGGTGGGGGGGTGGGGTGGAGGAGGCGAATACCCCCCAGAAGCTGATGATAAATGGAATGTAAAGGATGCAAAGAAGGCCTCTCCTGGGAGAAAAGGGTAAAACTCTGGCTTGGCATTACATGAGGTCATGGCATTTCCCTACTTTTTGTTTCTTTATCTTTTTGTTTTGATGCTTTAAGGCGAGGGGGTGTGTGTGTGTGTGGCTGGAACCTCTATAACACCGCCATGCCCCAGATCCGCCTCTAAGGAGGTTACAAAAAGCTCGAAAACAGCTGTTCTGTCGCACACAAAGTCAAGCTATTTAGCTAAAAGACTGAATCTAAAATTCTTAGATAAAAACTTGTACCATGCTTATCCCTATAAAATATTGTGGCTGTATGTTCTACATAGTAATTTCAATGTATTTCGTCCATGATATTAACTGTAGAAACTTTCTTTGTTGAGTAGTATCATGAAACATATTTAGTTAAATCATTCACTTAGTATCGCAAACATAAATCAAACTGCTCAAGAGTGAAAATCTAGCAATATCCACTGAACACAACTAATTTAGTCACATAGTACAACATATTCTTGACAGTTATTTATTAAAAGTTACTTATTGTAAGCTAAAGTTGGCTTAAAAAAACCCTTCTGAAATTATAGATGAACTAAATGTTCCTCCCAAAACAGCTGTGCGAAGCGCTCGCAGCGAGAAAGTATAA
>CM065694.1:56960919-56963419 GCA_017654935.2 Phymorhynchus buccinoides | reverse complement strand
ACTTTGCTAGCACAGAGATTCCAGAAGGCAAGGCAACTATTTGTATTTGGAAGATTATCTAGGAAAAAAGACAAGAGAAAGAGACAAAGAAGTAGACAATATTAGATGAAAGTCAGAAAAGGAAAGGAAGAGTCAAAGAGAGTAATAGAGGGCTTTGCCAGCATAAAACTTCCAGAAGGCGGGGGAACTATTTAAAACCCATCCCAACTATTCCCACAGAAGGTGTGTTGTGATTCTTAGATCAAAACGTAATTGATGATTGGTCAAAATGCTTTAACTCTACTGGCACGCTCTCCACTAAAGGAAGCGCACTATGATTTATATATCAATAACTATAGGGTCACGTGACCCTGATAGTGGCCTTGGATGTGTTGGGGCCGATCCTGGATTGCACCAGTGGGTTGTAAAGAATCACCACAGAAAGCTTGGCACTTTTGTCCAGCAAGTTCCCAAATCATCCCAATGTTGGGGTTAACGTCCCCCACTAACGTGTTACCCAATGTAAACTATGGAACATGTCATGTCACTTAGTACAATGCAGGCTCCAACAGTGTCACATCTTATTAACCCTTTCACCGCCAGCCATATTTCAGCAACAAATGTCCATTAAATTTACCTGGGTAGAGAACAAAATCCATCTGCAGCATTGGTGATTCTTCTGTGACATATATAAAATAAGGTCTACCCTTACTTCCCAAAACTAAGACAATAGGGTCTTTGGATAATAGGCCCCATTTTGATTCCTTTTAGTGACATAGGTGGTAAATCACTCGGTGCTAAAATGCAACTTTGGCGGTGAAAGGGTTAAGGCTTGTTCATCAGACTCATTACAAAACGGACATGAACTTCAGAGAACGTTTATTTTGGTATAAACACGGATACACGGAAACTTGAAAAGGGGAAAAAAAAAAGGGGGGGGGGGGGGGGGGGGGGGGGAGAGAGAGAGAGAAAATGAACAAGGAAAAAAGGAGGAAAGAAAGGAAAAAAGGGTTAAAAATGAAGGCGGAAGTGGTGGTGGGTTGCATGATGAGTGAGCAAGATAGCGGATGAATGATTGGGTGATATGTGGGGTGAGAGTTACATATTTGTTAATGTAAATGTTTTGTTTCATACTTTTATTTAATGTTTCTATTTTCCACGGTGGAAGACAAGTTTCCATGTGCGTTGTGCAATGCCAATGGACAATAAAGAAACTTATGATACACCATCTCTCTCCTTGTCTCATTGTGTCTTTCTTTTATACAATACTATCTGTGCAGGTGTGTGAGCGCGCGCGCGCGCGCGTGTGTGTATGTGTATATACGCGTGCGTATGCACGCAGGTGTTTGCGTGTGCATGTTTATGTGGCTGTGCGTGCGTGCGTACCTTCCGTTCGTGTGCGGGTGTGTATGAGTAGCATAAAAATGTGGTTAATGCATTTTGATTTTTGATTCCCACTGAATGGTACTATTTATTTCTGACGAATTGTTGTACTGTGCAGAATCTGTGTCCAGAGCTCATTGATGTGTGCAGCGCGTTGAACTCCCGGCAAAGGGAGCACTAAGCGCTTTACAATTGTCCAAAAATCACTAGTAACTAAACTACACACGTAGACGCAATGGCATGCACAGGGAACGAAGGACATTTTGTTTAATCAGGGTTATAAGATAAGCATACAATTTGCTTTTTTACACTCAGCCCTGAGGCTAAACAAAGGTTAACACAAAAACAATATATACAAAAAAGCGCTTGCGTAACAAACAATACTACTACAAACCATTCAAGAAAAGTAAATATCCAGAAATAACATAACACAGCACTATATACATCATCAATGTACAAGTCTAATACAGGAAGACTCATTCATCGCCACTGTCGCCTCTTGGCACCACAATGATTTAACACCCATGTCACTGAAAGGCATGACATGATGGTCTGGTATACAATGACAATATCTTCTTCATTTTGGGAGGTAAGGACAGGCCCTATGTTATGCATGTCACAGAGGAATCCCCAATATTGCAGACATAATCTTTTCTCTATCCAGGTAAGTTTAATGGAAATTGTTAGCTAAAGAATGGCTGGCGTTGAAAGGGTTAAATGGCACATGGGTAATATTTAGGCTTATGCCACAATCTTCTGTATATAATATGGCACACATCATTCAAATATTTAAGTAGAACAGACAAATAGACAAAGGGGACGTAAGAAGACCATAGTGCAGAGCTACATAGTCGGTGCATGCAGACAGAAACACACACATCAAGCAGTACAAGGGCGTGGACAAATTAATCACGCCCACTCCCATTGGCCTTCGATCGGTAAATGGTTAATTGAACCCAGTCATTAGCGAGTAACGGTTGCCAGGCGCCGGTCAGCGGAGCGGTAAAGGATTAACGAAACATCATTAGGACAAACGGCCTGCAGCCACTGACCCCCACTAACGGCCATTAGTCAACGGAACGGTCAGTGCCAATGACCAGTATTGACTCTCTGCTTGCTGGCACGGATTGCCCAGTGG